>JADRCD010178840.1:0-11477 GCA_019843815.1 Montemys delectorum
TTTATTTTATTTTTGGTTTTTTTGAGACAGGGTTTCTCTGTATAGCCCTGGAACTCACTCTGTAGACCAGGCTGGCCTTGAACTCAGAAATCTGCCTGCCTCTGCCTCCCAAGTGCTGGGATTAAAGGCATGCGCCCGGCTCAAACAAATATAATTTTAAAACACTGGAAACAGTGAAGAGTTTCCCGTGACCTCTGGGATATCATCCAATAATCTAGTCTGTACATCACTGAAAATCTAAACCTATGAGAAACACATAACAATAAAAATAGTTGGCCAGGCAGTGGTGGTGCACACCTTTAATCCAAGCACTCAGGAGGCAAAAGCAGGTGGATCCCTGAGTTTGAGGCCAATCTCATCTACAGAGCAAGTTCCAGGATAGCCAACGCTACACTGAAACCCTGTCTTGAAAAAACAAAAAACAAACAAATAAACAGAATGTTGAAGAAATAATGTCTCAAAAGTATTTTTAAGCCAGACATGCAGCCACTTGCCTGTAATCCTAGCACTCAAGGGGCAGAGGCAGGAGAATCTAAATTTGGGAGGTAGACTTAGCGTCTACTCTCACAGCGAAGTCCCTCTGTGAAGGAAGAGAAAATCCCCTAAGTGATGAAAACTCTGTGGCCTTAGACCCAGAGAGAGTGGGTGAGTGTGACCATCACCAAGAACAAGATACATTAAGTCACAAAACTGCTGATAGCCAAGACACGATTAAAAGAAACTACTAAAAATTATCTGGAGATGAAAAGAAGGAACGAGATGAGAAGAACCAAGACTTTTTCCTGTTAAAATATGTGAGAGACCACAACAGAGCTCTCTCCTCTCTGCCCTTCCTTGTCCCCTGCTCCCCGATCCTTTCTGACCCCTGCCCCCACCCCGGCCCTGTCCCTCTCTTCTGTTTTCTTTTTTGAGATGGGATCACACTATGTAGTTCTGGTTGGCCTCAAACTCAAACTCATGATCCTCCTCCCTGAGCCTCCAAAGTTCTGGGATTACAGATATTCACCACCATTCTTGGCTAGTTTAGAACATGCTAAAAGGATACACATTTTGTCCACCCCAGATCCCTTATCTATAAATGTTATTTATAAATAAAAGTAAGAACAGGTTTTCAGACACATAGAAGAACACAGAATAAAAAAAAAAGAATGAGAGAGGGAGAGAAAGGAGAAGGGGAAGAGAGAGAGAGAGAGAGAGAGAGAGAGAGAGAGAGAGAGAGAGAGAGACCTGCAGATTCAACAGATATTAAAAGTAGTGAGACTGGAGAGACATCTCAGAAGTTAAGAGTCCTTGCTGCAGAGGACCTGAGTTCAAGTCCTAGTACCCACATGGTGGCTTATAACTCTTTATAATTCTGGCTCCAGGCCACCTGACACCCTCTTCTGGCCTCCTCAAGCATCAGGTTAAACAACAACAGCAACCCGAGTGAATTGCAAGATGTGAACGGGGATTCTTGGAAAGAAGCTCTGTCTGCAAAGACTGACAGCAGCCGATTAGAATGGCAGGAATGTGGAGAAGGTTGGAATGTTGCAGGTCCAGGGCTAATTGCACCTTATCTTGGACTAGCTTAACCAGGTTTCCTGTCTTCTGGTGAAGCCTAAACAATTCCAAATATGATGGACATATTATTGAGGTCTGAGGTAGACATCTTTTATGTTTATTACAAAAGGAAATTCTGGGGCTGGAGAGATGATTAGGAAGGCTCACTGCTCTGGTGAAGGACCCCAGTTCAGTTCCCAGCACCCACATTAGGCAGCTCACAGTGACCTATATAACTCATTGTCCTTTATCACTCTAGGAGATCCAACGCCATCTTAGGTCATGTCTCAGGCATCTGCACTCATGTGCTCTTACTCACACACAGAGAAACATTACGTTACATAAATGCATTAAAAAAGAATTTTGAGTGTGGCAAGCAAAGGCCCTGCCTTAGTGGCAGGGAATCTAGAACACGGTGGCCACTGATACACTAGTCCCAGAGGAGACATCACTGAATAAAGAAAAGAAGAGAAAAGGATATAAAGAATAGTAGATGTTTCTGTTTCTCCATCAGTCTCAAAATATCATTATTCAAGATCCTAGTCAAGTTCAAGAGAAAGAAAAGCAACGTCAGATACTGCCGGAGGAAGAAGACAAAGGAGCTGGAGCTGGAACAAAGCCACTGCTGACCCAGGAAGAGAATATGCTGGAGACTGCATACTCAGATAAAGTAAAAGCCGGCTTCAGGATAAGCACCGGCTTCCAACAGGCAAGAAGACCGGAGTCCAAAGATAAACGCCCCATGAGCCACAGTCGGAGGATCACAATGACAAAGAACATTCTGATAAGGGGTGACAACAATGAAATTCTTCTGGGACTCAAACACAAAGAAAGACAGAACTCACTCAAGACCCAGGTCTCCGAAAGGCCATTGCCTTTACGGGAAAAGCGGGAACTGTGGCAGCCCAAGAGCTAAAGCACGTGGAGAGCTTGTCAAGCCCACACACAGAGGAATAGATGTCATGTCTTCAAAGTATGGAACAAATACAGGTTGAAAAGAGCACCGATTTATTTGATTTTATGACTTCCTGTCCTGGTGTCAGCTCCAGGTTCACATGCATTGGTGTGGTTTTGATGTTAATTTTTCCATTAAACTTGACAGGACTATACAGGGACAATAAATAAATAAATGAATAAATAAATAAATGAATAAATAAATAAATAAATAATAAAAGGCAGATGATCTCTTAAAACAGAAAGTAAGTAATTCCTGCACTTGGGAGGCAGAGGCAGGCAGGCGGATTTCTTCTGAGTTCGAGGCCAGCCTGGTCTACAGAGTGAGTTCCAGGACAGCCAGGGCTACACAGAGAAACCCTGTCTCAAAAAACAAAACAAAACAAAAAACAAAACCACAGAAAGTAAAGAGGAAATATTTGAACAGAGAGCTAGAAAGGAGAAGCTGGGTACGTGGCTCAGGTTGTGCAGCTCTTGGGGATTGAGGCAAAAGGATAAGAGTTTAAAACCTGCCTATGCTGTAGACAAAGGTCCTGTCTCAAAAGGCCAGAAACAACAAAACAAACAAAATCAACAGATCAAATAACCGGCACTGAGACATCTCCACACTCACTAGAATGGCTGTAGGCTTTGTTGGTTTTGTCTGAGGCATGGTTTTGCTTCGTAACCTAGCCTGGTCTAGAACTCAAGACCCCCACGATCCAGTCTCCAACTCCTTGGTGTTAGGATGAGGTGTCTGCGCCACTACACTCAGATTTATGTAATTATTTTAAATGAAAAATAGCAAACGTTGACAGCAATTAGAAAGGAAGCTGGACCTTTGCATTACTGGTGGGAATGTAAGATTGTATAACTTCTGTGCAAAAGCAGTTCTGAAGTTTTCCCCAAAATACAGATATATTACATTGCATATTCATGTAGATAATATATATATATATATTTATATATATATATATAAAGTTATCACTTTACCCAGAAATTTCACTAAATACCTATCCAAGAGTATGGAAGTTCATGTGCTGGGGATATAGGTTAGTATGGAGTGCTTAATTAGCACATGTAATGCTCTGGGTTCTAACCCCAGTACCATAAAAAGAAGGTAGGAAGGAAGGAAGGAAGGAAGGAAGGAACCACATATTCATACAAAAACTTGCACATGAATATCCATAGCATCATTTATAATAAAAAGGGGAAAGGTATTTTGAATGTGTACTTATGGATAAGCTTGATGAGCAAAGAACTATTCTATAATAAAAAGGGAATGAAAAGCCGGGCGGTGGTGGCGCACGCCTTTAATCCCAGCACTTGGGAGGCAGAGGCAGGTGGATTTCTGAGTTCGAGCCAGCCTGGTCTACAAAGCCAGCCCAGGACAGCCAGGGCTACACAGATAAACCCTGTCTCGAAAAAAAAAAAAAAAAGATAGTTTGTGTTTATTTTATGTGTATATGTGTATCTGCATGTGTGTCTAGCCACCAACCTGTGCCTGGTACTCTCAGAAGGCAGAAGAGGGCATCAGATGTCCTGGAACCGGGATTACAGATGGTTGTGAGTTACCATGTAGGTTCTGGGAACTGACCCTGGGTCCTCTGTAAAGACAGCCAGGACTCTTAATGACTGAGCCATCACTCTGGCTCCCACAATTGCTTCTGAACTTAGGAAAATACTCAGTTTCACTCCCAATAGGAGAAATGCAGAGCTAAGCACCCTGGGATCACAGGCCTCACCTATCAGATTGGCAAAAACTCAAAAGGCTGACAACACACCCTGAGAGCTGTGGGAAAGCAGAATGCTCATGCATAGCTTATCCAGGTGCAAAGTGGCACCACCCCACAGAGAAGGACTTGGCAATGTCCAGCAAAAATCACAAAGCACGTGCTCCAATCCAGTCATTCCACTTCTAAGAGTGTATATAGCAGATAGTCCTACATATGGGCAAAATGAAGTACTTGCCTTATGAAATTGAATTTGAGTCCTTTTACTCAAAGTAAGGTAATTTGCTATATTACTATGTTTACTACAGCTTACTTACCAAAAATGAATTTATAATACAAATTTAATATATATAATTTATTTACTATAAGATTATTTTTAATAGCAGGATCCTGCAATTTCTCCTAAAGAGTCTATCTATTGGTGTTTAGTTAATAAGCCATGGTTCATCTATATACTAGATGTAGGTGCTTAAAATATGAGCAGGAGGGTCTGAAGAGATGGTTCAGCAGCTAATAGCACTGGCTGCATTTGCAGAGGGGACTCAGTTTCCAGAACTCGCCTGTTGGCTCATAACCATCCTTAACTCCAGTTCTGGGGAATCTGACATCCTCCAAGAGCACCATACAGGCAAAACATTCATACACATAAAATGAATAAACAAACTTTTAAAGATTATGTTTTAAAATATGAGTAAGAAGTAAGACCTGGTGGTGCAGCCCTGGAATTCCAGATACTCGGGAGACTAAGGCAGAAAAGCTGTAAGATCAAGCATGGCCTGGATAAATTAGTCTCGAAAAAAATGTAACAGGACTAGAGATACAACTCTGTGATACAGGGCTTACCTGACATGTCCGAAGCCCCAATTTCAGTCTCTAATACTAAAGGAACAACACAGGAAGAAGAGAAGGAAGTTCTTCTACCTGTTGCAGTAATTACTTTTATATTGCATGATAACAAACTACGACTGAGGCAAAGGTTTTATTTGGGGTTTACAGTTCCAGAGAGATAAGAGCCCATCACCCCCATGGCAGGGAGCATGGCAGGCATAACACTTGGCAGCAGCTGATCCAGAAACCAGAATCAGAGAGCATACTGGGGTTGGAGAGAAGCTTTCGACTCCTCAATCCCCTGTGGCACACCTCCTCCAACCAGGCCACACCTCCCAGTCCTTCTCAAACAGGGACCACCCAGTCCACCAACTAGGGACCAAGTATTCAAGCATGAAACCAAGGGGGGGGGTGTTATCATTCAAACCACCAACTCCACTCCCTGTTCCTCATAGGCTTGTGGCCATATCATAATGACAAATGCATTTAATTCAGTAACAAAGGTCTCCATAGTCTTTCAGTCTCACTACTGTTTAAAAGTCCAAGTTTCTTCTAGACTCAAGACAGTCTCTGTTTAAAAAAAAAAGATTTATGATTTATTTATTTATTTATTTATTTATTTAATGTATATGAGTACACTGTTGCTGTCTTCAGGCACACCAGAAGAGCACATTGGATCCCATTACACATGGTTGTGAGTTACCATGTGGTTGCTGGGAATTAAACTCAGGACCTCTGGAAGAAGAGTCAAGGCAGTCTCTTAATTGCAACCTACTGTAAAATTAGAAATAAAATCACATACTTTCAATATACAATGGCACAGAATATACATCACCATTCTGAAAGGAAAAATGGGGGCAAAGTGAGCAGACCAAGAAAGACTAAAACACACCAGGGCAAACTCTAGATCCTGTAGCTCCATGCCTGCCTGATGTCTTCCCTCCTTCCCTCGATGCCTCTTCCCTCCCATCTTTACTGCCTAAAAGATATACCTCTCTTTCAGGATGTTTCTGTTCCCTGTGGCGCCACCTTGTCAGATATCCCATGGCTCTGGCAGCTCCAACATCTTGGGATCTCCAATACAATCTAGGATTCACTTTCACAGCTTTTAAACTGTGGTCTCTTAGAGTTACCCTGCAAGGACTGAATCCCCTGCTATATGCCAGGCCCCTTTGGCTCTCTGCAACAGTGAAGGACGATGACTCCGGAACCCCTTTACTCTTGTTTATGACTGGAAAGCTAGAGTCGTGTGGACAACATCACCACGTGCCTGCCTGGGATGGAGCCTGGACCCTGTGAATCACATTTGCAGCAGCTTTTCGTTTTTTTTCTTTTTAGGAGTAGAAAATCCCTTAGGTATTTTCCTTTCACGAGCTGGAAGCTTAGCTGGATGGATCTTGCTCTAAAGACACCCCTCTCCTCTCCTTTCTTCCACTGGGGAGCAGGCCTCTCCTTAATCTCCTTATTTCCTTCAGAACAAGTGTTGGCTCCAGCATTAATATCCTGCTCTTTAGCCAGGCAGCACTCAGGAGACAGAAGCAGGTAGATCTCTGTGAGTTGAGTTCCAGGACAGCCAGAGCTACACAGGGAAATCCTGTCTCAGGAAACAAAACAAGCGAACAAACAAAGTCTCCTGCTGTTTTGTTTTTCTCAGACTACACATTTCAAATTTCATTTTGCCCTGCTTGCTCTTTGTAGACCTGTGTAAGAGTGATCATTAATCATCATGTGACAAGCCAGGCAGTGGTGGCTCAGGCCTTTAATCCCAGCACTTGGCAGGCAGAGGCAGGTGGGTTTCTGAGTTCAAGGCCAGCCTGGTCTACAGAGTGAGATCCAGGACAGCCAGGGCTATACAGAGAAACCCTGTCTTAAGAAAAAAAAAAAATCTTACCCAGCCACAATGGCTGTTAAGAAAACAATTGATGGGCTGGCGAGATGGCTCAGCGGGTAAGAGCACTGACTGCTCTTCCAAAGGTCCTGAGTTCAAATCCCAGCAACCACATGGTGGCTAACAACCACCTGTAATGAGATCTGACACCCTCTTCTGGTGCGTCTGAAGACAGCCACAGTGAATTATACCAGAGCGAGCGGGGCCAAAGCCTGCTTGCGGGCCGGCAGATGTCCTGAGTTCAATTCCCAGCAGCCACACACATGATAGCTCACGGCTATTTGCACAGCTACAGTGTACTCATACATGTAAAATAAATAAAATAAATCTTAAAAAAAAACAATTGATAACAAATTCTGATGCAGTCATCAGAGCAAAGGAACCTTATACACGGCTAGTGAGAATATAAACTAATACAGCTGCGGAGGAAATCCCCCTAACCTAAAACTAGAATTGTCATGGATCCAGCTGTAACATTTCCAGGTATAGTTTCAATCCACGCTCATGTTTATATCTGCACCACTCAATAGCCAAGACATTGTGATGCCTATCAACAGATGAACGGATAAAAAACATGTGTCATATATATACAATGGAGTTGTAGACTGCTGTGGAGAACAAGAGATGATGTTGTTTGCAGGGAAATAGTGGTACTAGAGATAATTACACTAAATAAAAGAAGACAAAATCGGAAAGACAAATATTGCATATGTGGAATCCACTCTTAAAATAAATGTACATAAGATATGAATGTAGAAAGAGAGCTATGTGGGGGGAGGGATGGGGTGCAAAGGGTTATGGGAGGGGTGAGCAAAAGAAGACCAGAGGAGAGAGGGAGAGAGGGAGAGGGAAGAGAGGGAGCAAAGGAACCAAATACTGAATGCTCTCTCACACACAGAGATGCTAAATTCCTGTGTGTGTGTGTGTGTGTGTGTGTGTGTGTATACATGTGTGTAAATAGTACAATACAAACAGAAATCCATACAGAACAGAATAAATATGAAACAGCGGCTTTCCTAATTAATAATAGCCTGTCTCCTCAATGCATATTAGGCAGTGAATAGCACTGATAATTACTCGGTCTTTCTTGAGCTGTTGTTGCTTAGAAAATGTTTCTCCCAAGTGCAGTCCTTGAAAGCACTGTCAGGAACGAAGTCTCTCTCTCTCTGACCTTCTGCTGTCTTCCTCTCTTTCATCCATTTTTCTCATTCTCCCTGAGGCCGGCCACAGAAACTAAAATACCTGTTCCTCAAGGCGGGTCATAGAAATCAGAAGTTTTTTCTCCAAAGCCTACCGTGATACCTAAAAATACTATTTTAACTTCCTCCGACCTGTCTGTGTTAAAGCTTGTCATAAAGAAATGGTCTGACCTACTTTGTTTGATAGTAGATCATAAGACACATACACACACACCCCCACACACTCCATTCCAGAAAGGACCTTGCTCCATATGCAGAAGAAAGAGCTACAAAGAGGCCAGAAAGAATCTGAACAGACAGGCCTTGCAGGATTCCCACCCTTTCCCTACAGACTATTACAATTAGGGTATGCCCTTGCTGGTTGGTGCTCAGTCATTTTACCACTAAGCTATCCCTAAACCATCATGTTTATGCATAAAAGTGGATACTTCACCCTGGGTGTT
Organism: Montemys delectorum; assembly: GCA_019843815.1. Taxonomy (NCBI): domain Eukaryota; kingdom Metazoa; phylum Chordata; class Mammalia; order Rodentia; family Muridae; genus Montemys; species Montemys delectorum. The sequence goes on from JADRCD010178840.1 coordinate 8,564, forward strand.
TACAGTGATCACATAGGTATGTTTGTGTCTTCCCACAATGTCAGAATTTACTTAACTCACAAACCCGGACAAGGTCATTGGCTCTAAGTCACCAAGCACAACTGAGTTCACTTGCTGGCATAGCCATTGCCAATCACAGTTTCTTTTATTCCATTCTTCATTACTAACATTAGCTCCAGTTTGCACATTAAATGCCACACAATAATAGACACACACAACAGTGATGAAAGGGTTAAAGTAGCTACTGGGTTCAAAGATGCTTTACTGAAGGCAAGAGCAGAAATTGGAAATGGATGCAAAAGGAGTCACTGCAGGTACATGAAGTGATGTGAGCCCATCCTCAGAACTGTTTTGAGACCTAGAGCTTGTTCTAAATCTAAGTGGCAGGACTGGTCTAGACAGAGGCAATTCCAATGAGCAGCCAAGCAGGGGGATCCCAAGGTGTGTGAGTTTAGTGGGACAAAGTCAGGAGTTCATCACCTCATGGATCTCATAATGTACGCGTGAATGGTCTGGTGATAGGTTTGTAGGTGCTGCTGCTGTGCCCCAGTCTCTCTGTCTTCTCATATGGTCCAGGTAAGAGAGCTGCATCAGTACTTGGTCCAGGATATTTGATAAGTTCATAGGCTGGTTTTCTGATACAGTTCTGATACCACTGTGTGTTCATGTGTTCCTAAGTTAATTTGGTAAGTCTAGAACATTTTATTTGCGTGGATAAGCTAACAGTTTGTGCCATGGTCCGTGCTGGACAGATGATGTCTGATCATGTCCACAGGCAAGATGTAAAGTCATTCTGTCTCATTGTTTGTGTTGAAAATGAGACAAATTGCTCTCTTCCAAAGTAAAGTCACTCAGGGCAAGGCACGGCTACTGTTCTATACAATATGGACAAACCAAGAACTGGATACGGCTTCATTTCTACAGTCCTCAATCTGAAGGTTCGTTTGTCACATAAAACCATAATTCATAAAACAAACAAACACATTAAGTCTGTCTCCTGTTAACCCATCTGTTGCTGTAGGAATCTAAGCTGCCACCCTTTAAAAGGAGGAAACCAGTACAAACGTGGTGATTCATATCTGTAATCCTAGCACTAGAGAGACTGGGGCAGGAGGACTGCCATAAGTCTGAGGTCATATAGTAAGTTCCAGACCAGCCTTGGCTACACAGCAAGACCCTGCCTCAATATCTAAACAACTAACTAACCAATTAACTAAGTAACTAACTAACTAATAAGATGAGCAGAAGGACTAGATCCCTTCTTCCACCATACAGAATTACTAACAACACAACTATATAATGAGAAAATTACCTACAACTGTATATAACGAGATCAATTCACATGATCAAAAGCCAGAACATCACCCTCCAAGAGTGGCTGTAGTGGGATATAAGATTATAGATGATTGCCTGTTTTCCATTGTGTCTTTATATGTCCAATAATAAAAGGGAAGGATGAAAGTCAAGCATACACGTCTTGAGGTCAGTTGATTGATTCATTCATATTTTGCACAGCAAGATATCAGTTCTCGTTTTTATCAGGCAGCATGTTTTAGTGATTCTGAAATTTCTTCAAAATCCTCAGATGAAGCCAGGCAGTGGTGGTTCACGCCTTTAATCCCAGCACGTGGGAGGCAGAGGCAGGCAGATTTCTGAGTTCAAGGCCAGCCTGGTCTACAGAGTGAGTTCCAGGACAGCCAGGGCTATACAGAGAAACCCTGTCTTGGGGGTGGTAGTGGGGAGTTAAAATCCTCAGATGAGGTCTGAAATAGTAAAATCCATGTTTCATCTTTGCTCACCTTTTTTTTTTAACATCCTCTCTCTTTAAAACTCTTGGAATCTCAGAAGTAATGGGCATCATCTTGTATGCTAATGAGTTTTCTCTGGCCCAAAGATTCCAGATAATCCAGCTTCTGGTAGGAGATTAGTCACCAGTAACCAAAGCAGGATTAAAGGGCTGAGACTTCAAACTCTACCTCCAAATCTTCAGAAGGGCAGGGACTGAAGGTTAAGTCGATTGCCAATGACCAGTGATCATGTCTGTCAATGAAGCTCTCATAGAAAATCTAAAGGATGTCTTCAGAGAACTTGCAGGTAGAAGACTGTGTGGTGATCCTTGGAGGGTGAGGTGCCTGGAGAGGCTTTGTAAGCTTCCTCACTCCAGTATCTCTTCATCTGTATTCTTTATAACGTCCTTTATGATTGATAGTCAACATGTTTCTTTAAGTTCTGTCAGCTACTCTAGCAAATTAATCAAACTCCAGGAATGGCTCGTGGGAATCCCAATTTACAGACAATAAGAAGTTCCGGAGATTGGCCTTGTTTCTGCCATTTGAAGTTTGAGGTCAGGCTTAGGGACTTGACTCTCAAGCTATGGCTGAATTGAACTGAATGAAGTTGGTGTCCATGGTAGACCTAATTTAAAAGATTTCAAACTTTATTATTAGTGTGTGTGTGTGTGTGTGTGTGTGTGTGTGTGATGTGTTGGAGCACATGCATAGTGTCGTCTGTGAAGTTGGCTTTTACCTCCTACATTTACAGGGCCTGTGGGGATAGAATTCAGGTTGTCGGGCTTATGGTTCAAGCATCTTTACTAGCTGAGCCATCTTCCTTGCCCAACATCTTAGTTACTATTTTATTGCTCTGAGGAGACACCATTACCAAGGCATCATTTATAAAAGAAAGCACTTAATTGGGGGGAGGGAGCTGCTTACAGTTTCAGGGGGCTCGTCCAGGAGAAGTAGTAGAGAGCTTTACATTCTGATTAGCAGGCAGCAGGCAGAAAGAGAAAGGGCAAGAGAGACAGAGACAGATAGAGACAAAGAGAAACAGAGAGAGAGAGAGAGAGAGAGAGAGAGAGAGAGAGACAGAGACAGAGACAGAGACAGAGACAGAGACAGAGACAGAGACAGAG
>JADRCD010178840.1:11487-23376 GCA_019843815.1 Montemys delectorum
CAGAGACAGAGACAGAGACAGAGACAGAGACAGAGACAGAGACAGAGTGAGAGTAAGAGTAAGAGTGAGAGACTGGGCCTGGCATGAACATTTGAAACTTCAAAGCCAATTCCAACATGCCTCTTCCTACAAGGCCACACCTACCCACAAAGCCACACCTTCTTTCAAACAGTTTATCGAGTGGAAACTGAGTTTGCAAACATATGGGCCTTTGAGGGCCACCATCTTCATTCAAACCACCACACACCACAGATATCTAATTGGTGTGATGTGCGTGTGTGTGTGTGTGTGTGTGTGTGTATGTGTATATGATGTGTTGGTGCACATGAAGCGCCCTCTGTGGAGTTAGCTCTTACCCCACATCTTTACATGGGTTGTGGGGCTAGAAGGCAACCACCTTTTCCAGCTGCATCATCTCACTTGCCCCAGAGCTGACTTCTTATTTTGTATGTAGGCACCTATACTTATTGGACGTACTCCCACATGCATAGATATAACTTTAAAAAATAATAAAAGCAAAATTTTAAACTTTTACATGCGTTGATACTTTGCCTGCACATATATCTATGTGAAGGTGTTGGGCGCTCTGGAATTGGAGTTACAGACAGTTGTGAGCTGCCATGTAGGTGCTGGGAATTGAACTCGGATCCTCTAGAAGGGCCGCTAGTGACTCAACCACTGAGTCATCTCTCCAATCCCATAAAACCGAATCTTTAAAAGCAGATGACTCTGAGCAGGGATATCGATTAGTGGCGGAGTACCTTTTTCACAAGTGCAGGACCCTGGGTGTGAACCCCAGTAATGCAAAAGAAATTGTGCTGTCCGACGTTGGAGGCTTGCACAAATCTATGAAATTTGAGTGGAAATAGTACTTCTTTTCTCATGTATTAATCAACCACTAGGACTGGGATACAGCTCAGTGCTATAGCATGTGCCTAGCATGTGCTAAGCCCTGGGTGCAATCTCTATTACCACAAATGGTCCGTGTTTGACTTTCAAACTATGTCATGCGTGGTGCATGCTTTTAACTGTACCACTTGGGAGGCACAGCCAGGTGGATCTCTGTGATTTCTAGGCTGGCCAGGGCTACACAGGAAGACAATGTCTCAAAGACAAAACAAAACAAACAAAACCACGTATTTGAATATGGTTTTTATGTTTATTTTTTTTCTCCACTGCTGGAAATTGGACCCAGGATCTCATAGCATGCTTGTGAAATAAACTGTTCTGGAAGCTTCTTCTTCCTTCCCTTTTAATTTGCCTCTGTAAGAAAGCAAAGATTTGAATAGAGAGTTAGAGCTAAGATTGACTGAATGTCTTCTCTGGGCCAAGCAGTTTTTATGAATTTTATGGTGATGGAGGTGGTGGTGGGGAGGGGTGGTGTGTGTGTGTGTGTGTGTGTGTGTGTGTGTGTGTGTGTGTTATATTATCTGTTCAGAGTATCTTCTCTCCTCCTAGCTAGATTGGTCTTCCACTCCTCCCCAGAGACTGAGTTATTGAAACAGCCTCTGTGACCTCCCCTTGAGTTTTGCCAATGAGGGAGTCTCAAAATGAGGTGACAGGTGGAAGATAGTGCATGCTCCGCAGCTCTCCCCGCAGAACTCCCTCACCCAACTGCTGTGAGCATCACCAAAATGTTCTGTTTCCATGTGGTGGCTCCTCACACAGCCTTTCTGTCTCCAGGTTCTGAAAGCCACTCTTCTTCTTGGCTCCCCAGGGCCCAGGGGAGAAGGCAGCCCTTTTGTCTTTAGTTCTGAGCCTCACAGCACTGCCTTCTCCCTGGTGGTTACTCAACACCTCCCCTTCACCTTTGTGAATAGTACCTTCAGTACACATTGCGCTCTCCTCAAATTACCCAATCGAGTGTGTCATCTGTTCTCTGCCAGGCCCCTGACAGATAGGATCCCTCAGGAGATAGGGAGGAAACTCATCCAAGTTTAAGTGTTGGTAGGTGATAGAAGCAGGCTTGGAAACAGGTCTGTCTGCATTTAAATCCCACCCACCTTGTATCAGGTCAGACTGCGTCTGCAAGGAGTCTCCCAGGGCAGCCAGCAAGTTGAGCATTTGGGAGCCATCCAGGCCTGGGTTTAGGAAATAAGCTCTTCTGTTCAATGCCCTGGACCATGCCATACCTGGAGGCTGTTCTCATGCCTGGTGCTCCTGGAGTTGGTGTGTGTCTTCCTCAGTATGCATGCTCCAGAGATATGGTAGTTTCGACCCTTACAGCACTGGATCAAAGTGAATAAACCAAGTCACATGAGTTTTTGGTTTCCCAATAGTGCACCTGAAAGTTTTGTTTATGATGACTACAGTGCATTACTTGTGAATAACAAACACGGGAAAAGTGCCTTAATCACTTGACCCGTTGGAAAAATGGCACCGTGAGGTTGCTCAATACATGGTTGTCACAATCTTCAATTTGTAAATAACACATCATTTGCCAAGTGTAATAAAACAAAAGTTTTCCCATTTTCTGCCACCACTGTGTTTGCCCAGAAGACTTTGCTTGCATAGAACAACCAAATCAACAGCACTATGATAGTTAAAAATAAGCTGGGCGTGGTGGCGCATGCCTTTAATTCCGGCACTTGGGAGGCAGAGGCAGGCGGATTTCTGAGTTCGAGGCCAGCTTGGTCTACAGAGTGAGTTCCAGGACAGCCAGGGATAAACCCTGTCCCGAAAAACCAAAAAAAAAAAAAGCAAAACAAGAACCCAACAATCGCCAACAAAAGAATGAAATGTGCTCATACATTCTTGAAGACTCCTCAAACAAGGAGTAGAATTCAAGGGTGAAAGATGGAGTACCTTTATAATTCTAGTACTTGGGAGGCTGAGGCAGGAGAATTGCTTGTCCTAGCCAAGATTGGATTATACAGTGAGACACTGATTCAACAAAACAAAATAAAACAAAACAAACAAAAACAGAGTAGAGGGCTGGAGAGATGGCTCAGCAGTTAAGAGCACTGACTGCTCTTCCGAAGGTCCTGAGTTCAAATCCCAGCAACCACATGGTGGCTCACAACCATCCATAATGAGATCTGATGCCCTCTTTCGGCTACAGCGAGCAGGGCTGGGGCGAGCAGGCCGGAGCAAAAGCTGGAGAGTTGGCTCAGTGGTTAAGAGCACTGACTGCTCTTCCAGTGGTCCTGAGTTCAAATCCCAGCAACCACACGGTGGGATTACACATGGCTCACAACTATCCCTAATGAGATCGGATGCCCTCTTCTGGTGTGTCTGAAAACAGCTACAGCATACTTACATATAATTAGTAAATAAATCTTTAAAAAAAAAAAAACAGAGTGGAATTCAATTCCCTGTTTCTTGCTTGCAGGCTGTCCCATGTAATTTTTTCCTCAGCAGCATGATTCCCAAGACTGGGCTACAACGCCAGAACTGCTTCTGCCTGACTCTCCTCTTCTGGGGAAACTGATTCATGGAATCTAACTGTCATGGAATCTAGCTGTTGTGAGGAGGCCACATGGGTTCAGCTGAATCTCTGACTATGGATCTTTTGGTGGGGTTGACAATTGCCTGGGAGATTCCAGCAAGAACTGTCAATCAGAGCTCAGGAACAAAGAATAATGTGATTGCTATTCTCATAAGTCACCAAGCCTTGCAGTGATGTTTGCACAGTATTAAAATTGAGTTCTTGGGGCTGGAGAGATGGCTCAGTGGTTAAGTGCACTTCCTGCTCTTCCGGAGATCCTGAGTTCATTTTCCAGCAACCACATGGTGGCCCACAACCATCTGTAATGGGATCTAATGCCCTTTTCTGGTGTATCTGAAGACAGCAACAATGTGCTCATATACATAAAATAAATAAATCCTTAAAAAAAAAAATTGAGTTTTTGCCAGGCAGTGGTGGTGCATGCCTTTAAGCCCAGCACTTGGGAGGCAGAGGCAGGCGGATTTCCAAGTTTGAGGCCAGCCTGGTCTACAGAGTGAGTTCCAGGACATCAAGGGCTATACAGAGAAACCCTGTCTCGAAAAAAAACAAAAAAATAAAAAAATAAAAAATTAAGTTCTCAACTTTATAGGCCTGGTAAAGTCAACTCTTCTCTTTGATGTGTCCAGTGTCTTCTAGAAAACCTCCCTAATTCTCTTTTTAAAAAAAATCTCATTGTTGAATATTCAATTGATTAATAGTCCTGCTTTGTGTGCGTGGGTAAGTAGAGTGTGTGCATGCAGGCATGTCCATGTTGTATGAGTATTGGAAGGTAAAGGACAACCTTAAGTGTTGTTCCTCAGGAGTCACATATCTAGTCTTGTTTGTTTGTTGAGACGAGGTCTCTCTGTCATAGAACTTGCCAAGTAGACAGGCTGGCCAGCAAGACCCAAGTATCTACCGTTCTCTGTCTCCCCAGCCTGGAATCAAAGTATACATGGCTGGCCTTTTAAAAGGGGAAGGGAGGGGTTTGTGATCAAACTTGCGACTTCATGATTGCAAGGCAGCACTTTACTGTCTTACCCCCATGTGCTATTTTTATAAACAACTTCACAGTAATGGCCTCCAGGGCTTAAGGCTTTCTAAAACTGAATATGCCACCAGATAACATCAATGACTAGAGACCTAATTCATTAATTTATGTATTTATCCTCTGACTCATTCATTCAAAGCATACTCATATATATTTAGTGGTTGTTTTGAGAATGTCAGGAACATCTAAAGAACTATTTAGAACTTTTAGGGGGCTTGAGAAATGGTTCAGTGGTTAAAACATTTGCTGTTCTTCCAAGAGGCCTGAGTTTGGTTCTCAGTATCCCTGTCAGGTAGCTCCCAGTCTTCCTTTAACTGCACTTCTGGGGATCTGACTCTTTCTTCTGGCTTCCATGGGCACCCACTCACATGTATCATGGCATACACACACATACCCCCCCACACACACACACAAATAACAAAACTAAACCTTAAAAAGGAACCTTTTTAGAACTCTAAGCCTTGCAGAGCAGTTGTGGTGTACACCCTTAGTCTCAGCATTCAGGAGGCAGAGGTGGGCAGCTCTCTTGAGTTTGAGACCAGCCCAGTCTACAGAGTTCTAGGACAGCCAGGGCTACACAGTGAACCCCTATCTTGAAAGATTGAAACAAACAAACAAGCAAGCAAACAAACAAAAACAAAAAGTAAACATGCAAAACAAAACTCCAAATCCTATTTTTGCTTACATGAATTTGAGCTAGTTTTAAATCTTGTGGTCAAAAACTTTGAGTAGAGCAGCGGTTTATATGAAGCACTGAGGGGAGACTCTCTTCCCTGGGGAGGGCGGAGAGTAAAGTGGTAGGTAACTGTCATGGCGGCTCTGAAGTTCTCTGCTCCTTGGTCTTCAGACCTGTGACTGGCTTCTAACATGCTCCTGAATAAGATAGAGGTGACAAAGTATCACTTCCAGTTTAGGTTACAAAATACTGTGGCTTTCCTCTTCCCCTCTGCTTTCTATATTTGCATGAGCTTGTTCTTCATTTCTCCCCAACCCTTTTGAGATGGGGTCTCCTATATCTCAGGCTGGCCTTGAGCCCCCGATTCTGCTGCCTCTGTTTCCCAAGTACTGGGATGATAAGCCTGAGCCAACACTCTTGCTCTTTGCACATTTTGATGAAACAAGGTGGCATATTGAAAAGTTACAGATGTGAAGGAACTGGGAACAATTATTATTTTTTAATTGAAAATAGATTCTTTTTTTTTCTGGTTTAGTCTTTTTTTTTAACTTTTATTGCATTATGATGAGAAAAGTTACATGATTTCAATTTATCTGAATTTGTTAACATTCCCTAACCTAAGGAAAGAGATGCCCATGAACATACAAGAAGCATATAGAACTCCAAATAGACTAGACCAGAAAAGAAATTCCTCCTGTCACAAAATAATAAAAACACCAAATGCACTAAGCAAAGAAAGAAATTTAAAAGCAGTAAGGGAAAAAAGACAAGTAACATATAAAGGCAGGCCCTATCAGAATTACACCAGACTTCTCACCAGAGACTATGAAAGCTAGAAGATCCGCAGATGTCATACAGACCCTACAAGAACACAAATGCCAGCCCAGGCTACTATATCCAGTAAAACTCTCAATTACCATAGATGAAGAAAACAAGATATTCCATGACAAAAACAAATTTACACAATATCTTTCCACAAATCCAGCCCTACGAAGGATAATAGATGGAAAACATCAACATAAGGAGCAAAACTACACCCTAGAAGAAGCAAGAAAGTAATCTTTCAACAAATCCACACAAATCTAATTCCACCTCTTACAACAAAAACAACAGGAAGTGGCAATTACCTTTTCTTAATATCTTTATATGAAAATAGATTCTTTTCTCATATAATATATCCTACTTATAATTTCCCCTCCCTTTACTCCTCCCAGTTCCTTCCCACTTTCTCTCCCCTCATCTACTTCCTTTCTGTCTCTCTCTAGAAAAGAATAGGTTTCTAAGAGATAACAGTCAAAGATGACAAGATAGAATATAATTAAATGAAGCAAACATTTTCATACTGAAGTTGGACAATCCAAAAGGAAGAAAAGGGCCCCAAGAGCAGGCACAAGAGTCAGAGACGCACTAATACATTTTTGTTTTGTTTTGTTTTTTTGAGACAGGGTTTCTCTGTATAGCTCTGGCTGTCCTGGAACTCACTCTGTAGACCAGGCTGTCCTCGAACTCAGAAATCCGCCTGCCTCTGCTCTCAAGTGCTGCGATTAAAGATGTGCGCCACCACGTCCAGCCGACCCACTAATTCTTAAAGTCAAGAGTTCCATAAAAATACTAAGTTTATAGCTGTGATATATACAGAGGGCCCAGCGTAGACTCCTGTAGGCCCTGTGCTTGCTGCTTCAGTTTCTGTGGGCTCATATGTGCCTTGCTCTGTTGATTCAGAGGGTCCTGTCCTCCTAGTGTCCTCCATCCTCTTACAGTCCTCTGGGGGGTTCCCTAAGGAGCTTTGATGGAGACCTCCAATTTAGACTTTCTCTGCATACTATCTGGTTATGGGGTCTCTACATTCGTTTGCATCTACTACCAGAGGAAGCCCTAAGTGACTGATGGCCACAGAATTATGGAACTGGGGCCTCGTGTCAGGAGCCTAGTGTCTGGGAGCATGGCAAACGAGCCTTCTGTCCCTTGCAGAGTTGTCTGCTGGGTCTCCGGAGTTTAAAGCCTGCGCTCAACCTGGGACTAGGCTGCCTGTGTACAGCTCAGCACCCTACAAGCCTCGATGTCCCTCAACTGAAGAATGGATAAAGAAAATGTGGTACATTTAACTCGATTAGGTATTACTCCGCTGTCTAAAAAAATGACATCATGGAGAGTGGCACTATTAGGAGGTGTGGCCTTGTTGGAGTGGGTGTGGTGTTGTTGGAGTAGATGTGTCACTGTGAGTGTGGGCTTTAAGACCCTCATCCTAGCTGCTTGGAAGCAGTATTCTGCTAGCAGCCTTCAGATGAAGATGTAGAACTTTCAGGTCCTCCTGCACCATGCCTGCCTGGATGCTGCCATGCTCCCCCCTTGATGATAATCAACTGAACCTCTAAACCCATAAGCCAGCCCCAATTAAATGCTGTCCTTATAAGAATTGCCTTGATCATGGTGTCTGTTCACAGCAGTAAAACCCTAACTAAGACAATATAACTAACGTAATCATCATTTTGGGATGGAAGCTTGCAAATTATAGTGGGCGGCAATGAAATAAGTAACTTTATCATTGCTTGCAACTAACCACCTTGCCTTTATTGAAGTAACCAAAGGAAAGTTCTGGGAGACTCAGCGATTGTCACAAGAAAACAGCTTTTAGGGAATGAGCAATCCAAGGATGACTTTGCTCTGAACTCTAGTGGACAATTTAAGGGAAGCATTGGATAAGCATGAGATCATACACGCCTTTTCTTCTTCTGTTTTCATTCACTGCTGCCCTTCATTCCTCTCCCCTTTGCTGCTTCTTCCTTCCCTGCCAAGTTCAATCTTAAAGATGTTTAAGTAGAGTAGAGAAAAGAGGCAAGAGTGACTGGAGGGAGGGCTCAGCACGGCGCAGGGTGGAATGCTGAAGACCAGATGGGCTGTGAAGGGCATTTAGGTTAGTAGGGCAGCCTGCCTAGAAGAGCCAAATGAGGACATCTGCATAAGACTGTGACCTAGGACAGCACGAATGAACATACGCAGCCTGGAAGAAGGGTATTGTCCAAAGAAGTAGGCAGCTCAGCCAGACTTAGTCTGCTCTGTGCTTGCTGAAGCAGACCAAGGGATAGAACTTTGTTTCTCATATTTCTGGATTCCAGAAAGGCCAAGATGAAGACGGCGGCCCTTAATGGGGTTCCCCTTCCTGCACCCTCATGTGGCGAAACCTGTTCCCTAAGTGCTTTTTTTAAAAAAGATTTATTTATTATTATATTATTATAAATAAGTACATTGTAGCTGTCTTCAAATGCACCAGAAGAGGGCGTCAGATCTCATTATGGGTGGTTGCGAGCCACCATGTGGTTGCTGGGCTTTGAACTTGTGACCTACAGAAGAGCAGTTGGTGCTCTTATCTGCTGAGCCATCTCACCAGCCCCCCCCCCCAAGTACTTTTTAAAAATTTATTTTTATTGTTTTTCACTTATTGTTTTGAGTCTTTGTGTGTGTGTGTGTGTGTGTGTGTGTGTGTGTGCGCGTGCGCATGCATGCATACACAAGTATGTCAGTGAAGGCCTGCAAAGGCCTGAGGTGTTACTGATATGAGCCACCTGATATAGGTGCTGGGACTTGAACTCATATCCTCTGAAAGAGTGATACATGCTCTTAACTGCTGAGCCATCTCTTTAGCTCCATCCCTAAATGCTTTTCCCTAACTGCTTCAATTCTCTCATGAGGGTAGAAAGCTTCAACGTAACCACTTTCCAGAAGATTCCATTTCTCACCAGTGTGACACTGATGATTTTTGTCTACAATATACTAATCTTTAGGAAACACTGAGATAGCAGGAACCTGAGTGAGAAAGTGCAAGTGTATTCATTATGTTTCATAACAAATTGCCTGAAAATGTAATAGGTTCAAACAGCGACCCTTCTGCATCTCATGTGTTTGTGGATCAAAACTCAGAAAAGGGGACTACAGGAGTGGCTCATCAGATAAGAGGATTCCTATGCATAGATTGACACACATGCACATAACTAAAGTAAAATAAAAATTTTTAAATTATAAAATAAATGAGACAAGACTTAACACAAATGACTTGTTCTGTTCTACAATGCCCGGGCCTTGAGGGCTGGAGCTATCTGAAGCTATGATGGAGGTCGTAGATCAGCTTCCAAGTTGACGTTTCTTTTGCACTCATACCTAGGAATCTAGGGTCAAGTTTTCTTCTTTTCCTATGGGCCTTCCATCCATGGCCTTCAAAAGACAGCCGAGTGTTCTCCCAGCCTGGTAAGGAGTATCTCCTGGAGTGAGTGGTCCCTGAGAGTGAGCCAACAAGAGGTTACCTCCTTTGCAATCTAGCCACACATTCAGATAAGCATCATTTCCATCATATTTAATTCATTGGAAGTGAGTCACTAAATCCAACCCACGGTGAATAGGGGCGTGGGATTAGATTGCACCTTTTGAAGGGAAAAGGATCATTGAATTTGTGGACTCTTTCAAGACCACTGCAGAGTGTATCACATGGAGAGGTGGTCCAGGGTGGGCTTTCAGGGCCCAAGGATAACAAGGAAGGCACCCATGTGGGACAGGCAGACTGACATGGAAGATGGATCTCTGCTGTATTTGATGAAGGCATCTAAGCTCTCGCCAGCCAGGTTGACAGCAGTGCTGGATGATGGATTTTACACAGGGGACTGAACTCATGAGGAAATATATGAAGAATCACTTTGGTGGAGTAACTGGTAATAGCTTAATTAGTGGAGTGCTTGTCTTGAAAGAATGAACCCATGCTTTTTAAAAAAAAAAAAAAGCACTAGACATATATATATATATATATATAATGCTAGTCGTGGACAAAGAGAAACAGGAATGTCTCTGGGCTTCAGCCTAGTCAACTTGGCAAATGAGCTTCAGACCAATGAGAGACCCTGTCTAAAAAAGGAGATGGTAGGTCCCTATGGGATAACACCTATGGCTGTTCTCTGTCTTCTACACACACAGGCATAGGCACAGGTATAGGCACAGGCACAGGCACAGGCGTAGGCACAGGCACAGGTACAGGCACAGTTACAGGCACAGGCACATGCACAGGTACAGGCACAGGCACACAAGCACAGGCACAGTTACAGGCACAGGCACAGGCACAGACATAGGCACACAGGCACACAGACACACAAGCACACAGACACACAAGCACACAGGCACACAGGCACACAGGCACACAGGCACACAAGCACAGGCACAGACATAGGCACAGGCACAGGCACAGGCATAGGCACAGGCACACAAGCACACAGGCACACAGGCACACAGACACACAGACACACAGGCACACAGACACACAAGCACACAGGCACACAGACACACAAGCACACAGACACACAAGCACACAGGCACACAGGCACACAGGCACACAGGCACACAAGCACAGGCACAGACATAGGCACAGGCACAGGCACAGGCATAGGCACAGGCACACAAGCACACAGGCACACAGGCACACAGACACACAGACACACAGGCACACAGACACACAAGCACACAGGCACACAGGCATACAAGCACAGACACATACACAGGCATAGGCATAGGTACATGCACAGGTACACAGGCACACAGCACACAGGCACACAGGCACACAGCACACAGGCACACAGGCACACAGGCACACAGCACACAGGCACACACACAGCACTCAGGCACACAGCACACATGCACACAGCACACAGGTACACAGGCACACAGGCACACACACAGAGCACACAGGTACACAGGCACACAGGCACACACACAGAGCACACAGGCACACAGCACACAGGCACACAGGCATGCAACACACAGGCACATAGGCACACAGGCACACACACACACAGCACACAGGCACACAGCACACAGGCACACAGCACACAGGCACACAGCACACAGGCACACAGGCACACAGGCATACAGCACACAGGCACACAGCACACAGCCACACAGGCACACAGGCCCTACCCCACCACAGATACACACAAACCAAAACAAAGCAAAAAATGAATAACTGGGGATTGGAGATGTGTCTGAGTGGTTGAACATATGTTTAGTGTGGTCAAGGCCCAGGGTTCAATCTCTAGAACATACCAAAAGATATACAAGGAGAAAAAGAAGAGGAAGAGAAGGAGGAGAGAAGGAAGAGGAGGAGGAAGAATTGAAGTCATATTTCTCACTATCAAAAGAGTGAGATAAATACACAAAAGGAGAAATTAACTGTGATAGAGGTGTAAACTCATTGTTTATAAGATATAGAAATACAAAAAGATATAGATTCTGTGTGTGCATGTGTTCTCTGCGTATTGTAAGCTATTCACTGTGACAGTTCACTAAGAGGACCTGAGAAGAGCAGAGTCCTAATAGCAATAAGTGCTTAAACCTTGGCTTAAGTATACTTAGCATCTACAAATACGTTACCCTCCCTCCAAAGAAACAAAAGCTACTTAGAGAAATGATAAGTTCCGGGCGAAGCTGGGAATATATAATATGAGTCCGGAATATCTTCTTGCAGTGGAAAGAACATGAAAGGCATATCCTAAGGAATTAGGAGACAGATACAAAGATATGCCTCTAGTCCTAGCTACTGAGAACACTGCAGTTGGAGGAGTGCTTCTGTGTGAGTGGAGTGAGCATGGTGAGACTCCACACACTGGGACAAAGGAAAGGAAGACAGAATTAAAAAGCACCTATGAGCCAGCTTGAAGTTACTTCTTTGTTTTTTTTTTTTCTTTTTTTTTTTGGGGGGGG
>JADRCD010178841.1:10093-24919 GCA_019843815.1 Montemys delectorum
GATGTAGAATTAGAAGACCACTTGAATGTGTAAGCATCTAGTTAATTTCCCAGAAGTGAGAGAAGAGCAGAATGATGATTAAGAAGAGGGGAAGAAAAGGAGGATAGTGATTGGTCCAGAAAGCATGTCCTTTAGGAGGGGTTAGAAATTCCAGTTTATCCAATGAGTTGGTCCCCAGAACTGCAGTTTACAAAAAGAACTTGCCCAGTTCTAATTCTCTCTTTTAAAGTGTGTCTATGTTATCTCTTTTCTGCTAGCATCTCAAGGAATGTGATACAGCTATCATGCTACCTCTCCAGAACAAACAGATGACAAAGAAATGTTTTTAAACATGCAGAAATGTTGGCTGATTAAGGCCTAGGAATTGTGCTATAGCAACACAACATGTAATTAGACAAATATATTGCAGAGGTTTAAGACTATGTAATAGAATAAAAGTTAGGCATGCTACCCCAAATGGTGAAAATTTGGATGTATTTCAGTAAGCCAATTGACCAAAGTGTTTATGTCCTTATTCATATTATTTGAATGTTATCAGTAATTTTGTCTTTTTCTCTACATATTTTGAAGAGTGATAGTCCAATTAATGTGACTCATATCTCATTTTGAAAACTATACTTGTTTGCAAAAACAAAACTAAAACAAAAAATGTGATGGGACATAAAGCTCTGTGCATCACCACAAAGTGTTTTTTACCAATTGTTCAATTATGTGTGGTAGGAAAAACCTTGAGGTAAATGTCTTGACCATCTACACTTACACTTACTCCAGCAGTCCGGTCCAACTTCCACAAGTCTGTGAAATGGGTAAGGACAAGAAAAGCAGTTAGAATCCACTCACATGATAGGCATGGGGTTGGTCCTAAAGCCTTCAGAAGGAGGCCAACCTTGGTAGCATCAGTCTGGCACCAACCATCTAAAAACTCATGTTCTGTCTAATTAGCAAACAGGTTAAAATGTGTCATTGGAAAGTGTCAAGCTCCAGACCTGAAATTTAACGATCTGTTCAACAAAATCCCTCTGTGGAATCAAGCTCACCATCCCTGAGGTTAGTCAGAGACTTACAGAAAAGCAGGGATCTTCTTTTCTGGTTGCAGAGTCTTCTGTGGGAGGAGACTGAAGCATTGTCACATGGAAGCTGTGCTCTTCAGAAAATGTGATCAGCATTCTTCCTTCCTGTGGGAGACAGTCAAGACGTGATGCCTAGACTCCCCAGCTTGGTAGATGTAACTACAGCTTTCATGCTGTCCCCACCCAGTTCTGGTTTGATTCCTTTGTCTCTCCATTGTGCTTTCATTGGTACAGCCTGCCACATCCTGGTACCGCTCTACATTAGCCCTACGCTTATGAAGACAGTTGTTAGGCAAGGTAGTGGGAAATAGAAATGTGTGTGCCTGGAGCACAAGGATCTTTCTAACTTTGTGAGCAGATTTTTTTTTTATTTTAACATCATCATCATCCCCAACATCATCATCATCATCATCATCATCATCATCATCATCATCATCATCATCATCATCATCCACTTTACTTTCCACTCACTGTCCGACCCTCCTGGTCACCTCCTGTCACAAATCTTCCCCCATATCCCCTCCCCTTCTCATATGAGTGGGTGCTCCCTTCCTGGGTATCTGCCCACTCTGGCACATTAAATCTATGTGATACTAGGTATTTCCCCTCCAGTTGAAGCCAGGCAAGGCAGCCCAGCAAGAACATATCCCATGTACAGGCTATACCTTTCAGGATAGACACTATTTCAGTTGTTCGAGACCCAAACGTAGACCAAGTTGCATATCTGCTACATATGTGTGGGAAAGCCTAGGTCCAGCCTATGTATGTTCTTTGGTTGGCGGTTCAGAATCTGAGAGTTCTACGGGTCCAGGTTAGTGGGTTCTGTTGGTCTTCCTGTGAAGTTCCTGTCCCCTTCAGGGCACACAATCCTCCCTCCAGTTCTTCCGTAAAGGCCCCAAAGCTCTATCCAGTACTTGCCTGTGGGTATCTGTATCTGAGTCAGCTTCTAGGTGGATACTCTCAGAGGACAACATGCTCGCTTGTGTCATTAAGCATAATAGAGTGCCGTTAATAGTGTCAGGGACTGGTGCTTGTCCACGGGATGGGTCTCAAGTTGGGCCAGTTATTGATTGGCCATTTCCTCAGTGTGAGCAGATAATTATATGAATTAAAAGCTCTCCTTACTGAGAGATCACTACAGTTTGAATATGTCTCCAAAGTTCTTATGCTTCTTTGAAACTCAATCTACACATTCACGTATCAGTGGTTTTTTTTAAAATGAGGCCTCTGGGATTAAAAATATTACATAAGATCCTGAGTATGAGGTATCCATGATAGGATTGGTGGACATACCAGATGAAAGAAACCCCAATTTTTATGTTCTTACCTGATCCCTGTGTGATGCCCCTCCCAGGTTTTAATGCAGCAAGGAGTATCTCACCAGGTGCCAGCAATTTGATCTTTGCATCCTCCTAAATTGAGGACCAACTAAATTTTCGTTGCTTACAAATTGCCCTGTTAGTGGTATTGTTGCAGCAACAGACCAAAGACTAAGACATGGCTAGTAAAGAATGACGAGCTTGCAAGGGAAGGCTGGCCACACAGACAACTTTGACAACCATTTGGCAACAATAATCAGAGCAATGGTAATTCTCTGCAGTTGACTCAAGGTCAAAGCAGGCCTTGTATGTGTGCTGTGTAAATAAGTGTGGGAATAATATATTCTGCTTATGCTTTCCCCCAATAAGTGAATGGAACACAATGACTCAAAGACGTTGAAAGCACTAGAACACAAACATCTTGCTATATTCTTCACTTTGTAAGTGGAAAGAAAATAGTTGTTTACAGCTGTGTGGCAAAAAGAATATAAAACAGATTTTTCCCCCTGTTTAAGACTAATACAGTTATTACCGAGAAATAAAGAATACATATAAAGCACATGATTATGCCCTAAGTTATTTACTGGTTAAGATAGGGCAATCATTTACTGTGGGAGAAATGAAAAATATAAATGGTGACAAGACTCCAATATGTGGTCTTGATGGAATGTCTCACATAACTTATGCATTTTAAAAGCTCAGCTTATATTTCATTCATGTGAGGCATTATGTTATTTCAACAATACTGTGATTTTATTGTTTCGATAATTAATAACAGACCAACCTTTCAGATTCAATCATCAAGAACAGTTTTATTACATAATTGTAAAAAGAAATATCATTACAGTACAGTTTTGTTTTGCTTTATAATGGTTTTGAAATTAAGGGCACAACCTTCTCTGATTCTAACCTGATGCTTGAGTACTCGGCTTTGAAACAAACACAAACATTTTCTCAGCATCTAATCTTTTTTATAAACTCTAAGACTTGTGTGTTATTACTGTAACATACTGAGTTTCAAAAAGAATAAGGGTTATATAGCTATTCTTACACATTATTAATTTGTCATCTGATGCAAGTAAAATAACACGAGACGGTTTCATGGCCTCTGTCCTGAGAGACGGCTCACAATGGGCGACAGTGGTTTCTGTCTGACTCTGAAGTACCTAGAAAAGCCACTCTGCTTCAGCTGAAAACTGAGTCGGCAGGTACAGTATCTTATCTCACAGGTATCCTTTGCTAAGACTTAACTGGTACGCAGCACAAAACTGCTAAAATGTGGCTGGACATGTGTAGGAAGAATTAATTTCTTGCTTCTTATTCCTTTTTTTTTCACATGGTACCCTAGGAGAAGACAGACTCACTCAAGTTGACAGCACCCAGTCACTGGGATGGTAGTGTGAGGCTAGCCATCTCTACTTAGCAGCTCACACAAGAAGTTTTTCCTTGGCATCTACTCTCAGCTTTATTTTATTTAGTAAAAATCACTAATTCCTTCTAAGAAAAGAAGTTATATAGGCAAAGCTAGACCACCAAATGGACATAAACCATTGCAGCTGAAGAGAAAGTTGCCCAGGAAATCCAGGTGGAGGGTGAAGGCTCTGAGGAGCCAATTAATTCTTCCAGAAAGATCCAGACAGGCACCGACCTGGGCCCCACCAGACCTCAAGGTACGAAGTGAGCCAACTATTCCACACTCTGTGTCCTCCACAGCTTGGTATTCAGAGCAAGCCCCTTCTGAGACTTGAACTGATTTCTTTTTCTGAGATTTGTTGCTTCTAGGAATGAGATGAGACATTCAAACTCATTTCCCTAGAGGCACAAACCAAATTTGAAAGTAGCACAGACAAGAGTGAAAGACCAATAATTTCACCAGCTGGCTCTCCCACAATAATCTCACACCGAATGGGAAGTCGTAATACGTTGTGTGATTACTTCCTCTCTTTTATTTGTTTGCCTCACCCTCTGCTTCTGAGTTATCGTTCTTCATTTTGTGAAGAACAATATAAATATATAATGTTTTGGGGTTGGGAAGAGAAGTTTGCTCGAAGCTGCTAAGTTATTTTTATTTCTGACTACTTTAAACAGAAAATAATAATTTTCATTTCTGCCCATGTAAAGGGTAAGGAAAGAGTAACAGCAAAGTCAGGTGCATAATGACTATAACAAGGAATTATTTTATTGGACTCCTACAAGCTCTTGGTTATTAGATTACTAGTTTTCTGTAGCACAGGGCCCTTTTCAACTGCAAAATTTGCTCAATTTTTATTGGGAACATGATGGTATTTCAGACAGTTTAATCTTCTGCTGAAATTATATTTCCCTAGCTCAAATTCAGTAAGGAAATAATACACATACTGTTACTGTCTCTTTCCAGAATTGAGTTTGCATGTGTACAAATACAAGGTCAGTGCATGTCCATGTGCATAAATGATGACATTTGTGGCACCCGGTGTATTATGCATTTCTTGGGCTCCTGAGCAAGTTTTGTATATTCTTTTGACAACTATAGTGTGCTACATAAAAATGCAAAAACAAATGTTAGCTCATGCCTGTAATCCTAACACTGGGAAGGTGAGGTGGGAGAATTACAGTGAGTTCATGGACTGTATAGTGAGTTCCTTGCCAGGCTAGTTATAGAGCAAGATTCTGTGTCAGAAAATGTGTTTGTGTGTGTGTGTATGTGTGTGTGTGTGTGTGTGTGTGTGTGTGCATGCGTGTGTGCATGCATGTACCTGAGAAAGAAAAAGAGAGACAGACACAGAATACACAAGCATATTCAAAGTTCTAATAAAAATTTATCTTTATAGTATTTTCAATATGAATTTAGTTATCCTGATATAACCATCACAATATTTTTCCAAAATAAATAAGTAACATTAATAGTTCAATAGATAATTGATAATATATAGTGTATGTTTCCTCTGTATTCCTTAACTTCTTGAATATTACCCACCCACCCCATCATCCCATTTTACTGATTCATTACTCAATAACTCTTCTCTTATGTTTTTCCTTTATGTTTCCAAATTAAGGTTTACATTGTCAGATACAAAGTGAGCAAACCTACAGTCAAGGACCTTGTCTTAGGAAGGAGCTCAGATTCTGTAGAAAAAATTTCATATCTAAGAAGTATAATTTCTTTCCATGATGACTTGATTTATACTTCAAATTGTTATTTGTACTACTCGGGTCTCTTCCAAGAAAGTGAATATAATAAGGACAAAATTTAAAAATCTGCTGTCCATGAACTTGGAAATTCTAAAGGAAATGGATAATTTTCTCAGTGCACTAAAATAAGGTAAATTAAAATCAGAAAATCAACTTAAACAGACAAAACTGAAGCAGTTATTAAAGTCTACCAAACAATAAAAGCCCAGGGCCAGATAGTTCTGGGACAAAATTCTAGCAGAATTTCAAGGAATTATCACCAATACTGCTCAAATTATTCCACAAGATAGAAAGAGAAAAATAGTTATTCACTTTATTTTATGAGGCCACAATTCTCCTTATACCCAAACCATATAAAGATACAACAAATGAAAAGATTTACAGATCAACTCCCCTTATGTATATGTGTGTATACATATATACATATATATACATACACACACACACACACACACACACATAGTCTAAATAAAAAATTTGCAAACTGAATCTAAGAACACAGCAAAAAGATCATCTACCACAATCTAGTAAGTTTTATCCTAAAGATGAAGGGGTGGGTCCTAATATATAAATTGATAAATGTAATCCACCATATATAAAAAGACAAAAGCCACTTCTCAATAGATACAAAAGAGGCCTTTGAGAAAATCCAACACCCATTCATGATAAAAATCCTTCACTCAATGGAAATACCTAAAAAAATAAAAGTAATAAAAATAAAGGACGTTTACAGCAAGCCCACAGCGAGTAGCAAATGGGGAAAAACAAAATTCAATTCCATTAAGACTAGGAACAAGACAAGGTTGTCCACTATCTCCATTTCTGTTCAATTTAGTACCTGAAGTCTTAGCTATAACAATAAGACAACTGAAAGAGATAAACAGGATATAAACTGGAAAGGAAGAAATCAAAGTACCTTTATTTGCTGTTGAAAAGATAGAATACATAAGTGATACTAACAATTTCTCCAGGAAACTCCCAGGGCTGATAAGCTTTTGGCAGAGTAGCTTGACATAAAATTAATTGAAAAACAAACCAACAAACAAAAAGATACACTTCCTATAAAAATGTCAGACTGAGAAAAAACAGAGAAATAACACCTTTCAAATAGTATCAAATAATATAAAAATTTTTGGATTACTCAGACCAAGCAGGTTAAAGACTTGTATGATATAAAGTTTAAGACACTGAAGAAAGAAATTGAAGACAATATCAGAAGATGTAAAGATCACCTATGCTCAAGAATCTGTAGGATTAATATAATAAGAATGGCCATTCTACCAAAAACAATCTACAGATTGAATGCAATGCCCAATAAAACCCAACACAATATTTTACAGATCTTGAAAGGACAATTTTCAGCTTATGGAAACACAAGAATTAAGGATAGCAATCTTGAATAATAAAGAATTGCTGGAGGTACCACCATGATCAAATCCTGTAGACCAATAATAAGGCATGGTATTGTCACACACACACACACACACACACACACACACACACACACACACAAAGGCTCATCCATCAATGGAATCAAACTGAAGATATATCTATCTAGATCTAGATCTAGATAGATAGATAGATATATAGATCTAGATCTAGATCTAAATCTGGATATAGATATAGATATACCCCCTATATACACCTGGTTTTTTCATCAAGTCTGAAATACACACTGGAAAAAAGACAGCAGCTTCAACAAATGGAACTAGCCAAGTGCATATCTGCACACAGAGGAATCCAAATAGATTCATACTTACCACCCTGCACAAAACTCAACTCCAAATATATCAAAGACCTCAACATAAAACCAGATACATTGAACCTGATAGAAGAGAAAGTATACAGTAGCCTTGAGGTCATTGTCCCAGGATAAGACATTCTGAACACAACATTAAATAGTTTCACAAGTCTGTTGCACAAATAAGGAAAAAAAATCATAAAACCTCAAAGGAATAAAACCATTGGTAGTAGAAAAATTCTTCAAAAAGACATTATCTTAAATATAGTGTGAATATATAAATATAGTCATAATTGGCTTATAGATCAAATACATGAGGAAATTGTCCTTATAAAATAATCACCATTCTAACACTTAATCACTGTCAAAGAAAACAGAATTTTAATACAATTTTATTTTCTTATGGTATAAATTTAAGCTTCATCACTAAGATCAACACATGATCAAGGAGATTAAGAACTCCAAATGGGGCATGGCTCAGCCACTAAAGTGCTTTCTAATCAACCATGAGGACCTATATTGAACACCCAGAATCTAGGTACAAAAGCTTGATGTGATAGCACAAGATCATATTCCAGTGTTGGTGAGGCATAGACTTTTCTAGGAGACACAATCTTGAAGCAGTCTGCCTGTTCCCCTGGAGGAGTTGGACATATCAGAAGGACCTAGGAAATGGAAACTTTTGCAGGTGATCATGTATTTCACCTACAATTAGGAGCAAGCAGAGGCATGAGAGTAGATTCTGAAAAGCACAAGGCAAATATCTGGTGAGTTCACAGCTGGAAATATGATCTGTATCCATTACCCATGTCAAAATCAAAGACATGAATGAACCTAGATGACGTATTTTTATACCCAGCTAGAAAAATGTATATAGGACTGTTTTTAGAATTGCATTGTCAAAATCACTGCTTACTAATCTTAAGTACCTGTCTTAATGAGTCTCTCCAGTAGAACAAGTCTGTTCTTACCCATAATAGCCTTGGGTGTTGAGAATGGAATTACGGTTGCCATGACTTTGAATCAAAGTGTTCAAAATTGTGATCTCAACTTCACTGTTTAGACATTACATAAATTATAATTATGTTTACAATAAGTTGCATTTTATAGTTATTAACAGAATTATAATTTTGAATAAATATATGAAAACAATGATATATAATGTTTGAACTTTATTTCAGATTCCAAAATGGTTATTGTAATACTCAATAGACCATCATTTCATGATAAAGACTCAACATCTACTTGTGTATCTGAAAAACCCATCAAGGGTCTTATGAAACCTATTTATACAGAAACTGAGGCACTGCCTAAATAAAATGTAGTTAGATAATAAAAGGAAAAAGTAATTAGTCTACAAAAATGAGAGTATCTGAAATACGCCTTAGTGTCTGCTAGTCCACTATAGTATCAGTTATCTGTGACTGTAACAGATATCTTGAATGACTGTAAATGCAATGAATTATATGAATGTAAACTACAAAAAGGAAAACTTTACTTGCCTTAGAGGTATCAATCCATAATGGGTTGTTCCAATTATTTTGGAACTGTGGTTTCATACCATAGTAGAATTGCATAATAAAGCAAAACCATTAACTAATGGGTAGTGAGCAAAAAAAGAGGCCACATCATCAATAACATGAAAATCTGCATTATATTCTCCATTCTAAAGATGGTACCACTGCTATGATGGTTAATTTTATTTATCAACTGCACTCAGTCTAGATAACCTGGATAAGCACGCTCATCGAGAGATTGGCTAGTTCAAGTTAGCTTGAGCAATAACATGCACGCATACTTTTTTTCTCTGTTCCTGATTATGCATGTGACCAAATCTTTCAAGCTCCTGCCACTGTCCCTTCCGTGCTTCACATCTTTGCATCTATATTGCTGTGGGTCAACACTGGAGGCCTGGAGACGGAGAATTAATGCCAACACAGATTCACATATTATCTTTGTTATTCCTGGAAAATACTATACATTGTATAAATCAGCTTTCTAATGGACATAATTAAATTAGTCCAACATTCCAGTTAACTTTTTCATCAACTGCCATTATTTGTGTTTTACAAACTGCTCTCTACACACATTTGGCTCTGTTGTACATTTTAATTTCTATTTTTTAAATTATCAATACCACTAACAATTTAAAACACTATATATTATTTCATTATTGATTCTATCATCCATCCAGTTGCTGTAAACTACCACATGAAGAGTGATATGTTCAAAAAAACAAAAAAAACCAAACAAATGCCAGGTGGTGGTGGCGCATGCCTTTAATCCTAGCACTTGGGAGGCAGAGGCAAGCAGATTTCTGAGTTCCAGGCCAGCCTGGTCTACAGAGTGAGTTCTAGGACAGCCAGGGCTACACAGAGAAACCCTGTCTCAAAAAAAAAAAAAAAAAAGTGATATGGTGAGATCTATTTTTTATTGGTTATTTTATTTATTTACACTTCAAATGTTATCCCCTTTCCCAGTTTCCCCTCCACAAGCCGCCTATCCCCTTCCTCCCTCCCCTTGCCTCAATGAGGGTAATCCTCCACTTGCCCATCTACTCCTGCCTCAGTGGCCTAGCCTTCCCCTATCCTGGGTCATCAACCCTCCATAGGACCAAGGGGCTCCCCTCCTAGTGTTGCCAGATAAGGCAGTCCTCTGCTACACATCTAGCGGAAGCATGAGTACCCCCTGTGTACCCTTTGGTTGGTGGTTTAGTCCCTGGGAGATTTGGGGATCTGATTGGTTGATATTGTTGTTCTTTCCTATGAAGATGCAAACCCCTTCAGCTACTATAGTCCTTGCCCTAACTTCCTATTTGGAGGTCCCCTACTCAGACCAATGTTTGGCTGTGAACGTCTGCATCTGTATTGGTCCTGCTCTGGCAAAGCCTCTCTGGGGACAGCTCTGCCAGGCTCCTATCAGTAAGCACTCCTTGGTGTCTGAGTAGATCCTGAGGTGGAGAAGTCTCTGGATGTTTCCTTCAGTTTTCGCTCTATTCTTTGTCCCTTTATCCCTTTTGTCGGGAGGAATTCTGGGTTAATATTTTTGAGGTAGGTGGTGCCATCTCTCAACTGGGGGCCATGCCTATCCACTGGAAATGATCTCTACAGGTTCTGTCTCCACTGTTTTAGGTATTTCATCTAATGTCCTGCCTGTTGAGTCCTAGGACCCTCTTGGCTCCCTGGCATCTGGGACTTTATAGTGGCTACCCTCAGGTCCCCCTCCCTGTGCCCTTGTCCCAGTCTTGAGCAGGCTAAACAGACCTTAGTTGTTTGTCACAGTCGGTCTATTTCTGTCCACCTATCACACCTAGGGTGGAGTCTTCAGACCTAGCTGGAAGTCTTCCACCTTGCCTCACTTGCAATTTGCTACAGGAGCAGGCTGCCTGCTGAACTTTCTTTGAAACATAATCCAGCCGAAACAAAGAATGGGTCTGTGTGTTTTTCCCAATATAAATGCAGAGCTGAAAAATAAACATTGAGCCTTGACCAGAAACCTTTGCTTTGGCTTCATCCTTCCCTTGCCCGCCCGTCCTTTTTCATTTCCAGCCTCCCTTTCAGGTACCAAGTTCTCCATGACTGCTGGACAGCTACACTCCCCCACTGCTACACACCTACTTTCAAATAACTGACCCTTTGTGCTTCTCCCCAATTCTCTCCAATATCTGAACTGGCCACCCTTTTCTCTCCCACTCCTCTCTCCCTCCAAGATCCCTCTCTCCCTCTACTTCCCAGAGATTATTCTCCTCCCACTACTGAGTAAGACTGTATGTAGCATCAGCACTTTGGTCTGTAAGTTGTATGTTCCTTATTCTGAGCAACTTTTTGGCTGATATCCACTCATCATTAAGTACATACCATGTGTGTTCTTTGGTGACTGGGTTATGTCATACAGGATATTTTCTAGTTCCATTCATTTGCTTAAGAATTTCATGAAGTCATTCTTTTAATAGCTGGCTACTCCATTGTGAAAATGTAACACATTTTCTGTATCCAATCCCACCAGCAATGAAGGAGTGTTCCTCTTTCTCTACATCCTCGCCAGCATCTGCTGTCACCTGAGTTTTTGATCTTAGCCATTCTGACTGGTGTGAGGTGGAAGCTCAGGGTTGTTTTGATTTACATTTCCCTGATGACTAAGGATGTTGAACATTTCTTTAGGTGCTTCTCAGCCACTTGAGTTGCCTCAGTTGAGAATTCTCTGTTTAGCTTTGTTCCCCATTTTTAATAGGGATATGTGGTTTTCTAGAGTCTAACTTCTTGAGTTCTTTGAATAAATTGAATATTAGCCCTCTATCAGATGTAGGATTGGCAAAGACCTTTTCCCAATCTGTTGGTTGCTGTTTTGTCCTATGGATAGTGTCCTTTGCCTTACAGAAGTTTTGCAATTATATGAGGTTACACTTACCAATTTTTGATCTTAGAACATAAACCATTGGTGTTATGTTCAGGAAATTTTCCCCTGTGCC
Organism: Montemys delectorum; assembly: GCA_019843815.1. Taxonomy (NCBI): domain Eukaryota; kingdom Metazoa; phylum Chordata; class Mammalia; order Rodentia; family Muridae; genus Montemys; species Montemys delectorum. Next base: position 21,863 of record JADRCD010178841.1, read on the forward strand.
AATGTGTTCAAGGTTCTTTCTCATTTTCTCTTCTGTGAGATCCATTGTATCTAGTTTTATGTGGAGGTCCTTGATCCACTTAGACTTGAGCTTTGGACAAGGACATAAGGATGGGTCAATTTGCACTGTTCTACATGTTGACCCCCCCCCCCCCGGGTTGAACTAGCACCATTTTTTGAAAATGCTGTCTTTTTTCCACTGGATTATCTTTGCTCCTTTTTCAAAGATCAAGTAACTAAAATTGTGTGGGTTCATTTCTGTGTCTTCAAGTCTATTCCATTGATCTACCTGCCTGTCTCTGTACCAATATCATACAGTTTTATCACAATTGCTCTGTAGTATAGATTGAGGTCAGAGATGGTGATTCCTCTAGAAGTTCTTTTATTGTTGAGAATAGATTTTGCTATCCTGGGGTTTTTTAAATCATTCCAGATAAATTTGAGAATTGCTCTTTTTATCTCTGTGAAGAACTGAGATTGAATTTTGATGGCGATTACTTTGAAACTGTCGATTGCTTTTGCTAAGATGGCCATTTTTACTATGTTAATCCTGCTGATCCATGAGCATGGGAGACCTTTCTATCTTCTGAGGTCTTCTTTGGTTTCTTCCTTTAGAGACTTGAAGTTCTTGCCATATAAATCTTTCACTTGCCACACAAAGACCCAACAAAGAAAGAGAACTTTAGACCAATTTCCCTCGTGAATACTGATGCAAAAATACTCAATAAAATTCTTGCAAACTAGCCAGGCAGTGGTAACACACTCCTTTAATCCCAACACTTGGGAGGCAGAGGTAGGCAGATTTCTGAGTTCGAGGCCAGCCTGATCTACAGAGTGAGTTCCAGGACAGCCAGGGCTACACAGAGAAACCCTGTCTCGAAAACAAAACAAAACAAACAAAAAAAAATTTTTTGCAAACTGAATCCAAGATCACATCAAAACGATCATTCAGCATGATCAAGTATGCTTCATCCTAGGGATGCAGGGATAGTTGGTACTAAAATCCACCAACACGATCCACTATATAAACAAACTTACAGAAAAACAAAACAAAACAAAACAAAACATGATCATCATATTATATGCTGAAAAAGCCTTTGACAAAATACAATACCCCTTCATGATAAAAGTATTGGAGAGATCATGAATTCAAGGCCCATACCAAAATATAAGGAAAGTAACATACAGCAAGCCAATAGCCAGTACCAAACTAAATGGAAAGAAACTTGAAACAATCCAAGTAAAATCAGGGACAAGACAAGGCTACCCACTCTTTCTCTATCTATTCAATATGGTACTCAAAGTTCTAGCCAGAGCAATTAGGCAACAATAAGTCAAAGGAATACAAATTGAAAAGGAAGAAGAGAAGATGTCACTATTTGTGGATGATATGATAGTATACATAAGTGACCAAAAAATCCACAAGAAAACTCCTACAGGTGATAAACAACTTAAGCAAAGTGGCTGGATATAAAATTAATTCAAACAAATCAGTAGCTTTCCCCTACTCAAAGGATAAACAGGCTGAGAAAGAAATTAGGGAAACAACACCCTTCACAATAGTCACAAATAATATAAAATATCTTAGTGTGACTCTAGCCAGTTTATTTTTCTTAACAATAGATGAACATGTTAGGAGTTAATAGCCTTGTTTCTCCTGCTGCATTTTTTCAGGTGAAACTTTTATGACCTCACCTAGGAAAGTAAATACAGAGGAAGAGGAGAGGAGTCATAATAACAGAAAGAACACCAAGGATATCTGAAAATGCCATAGTAAAACATGATTTTGTTTGTTATACATTGTATATATAATTATACTATATATATATATATCTTTATATGCTATATATAGCATAGTTTAAGTAAGCTGGTAAAATCATATTTCATATCTATACAGATATAGATACAAGAGAGACAGTTTAAATTAAGTTATGTCTCTTGGAAATCCACAATAGGATTTCTAACAAAACAGCCAGTGCCAGGCATCTTAATCATCTGTTTATGATGTTCAGAGGAATCCAAGAAACTCAAAAAATGATATAAGCTATTGACGTTGACCTTGGTGCTTCACTACTTTATAGTAAAACCCTATTGCTGAAGACATCACACACTTTGGACACAAAAGTCGAATGAATAGATCTGGAACTGACCAGGATGCCTGCTCCCTGAGGAGCAGTTCTCCTAGCATCTGTAGTTACTGTGCAAGCTACTAAGGGAGAAAAGCAAATAATAGTACTATTCTACTGGAAAACCTACAAACCAAAAGTAGTGACCAGTCTAGCAAGATATCTTGAAATGTACAATACTGGCAATATCTAGGGAGTAATCAACAGCTATCTACATGTAGCTAAGGCCTGCTCAATAGGAAATAATCACATTGGGTCCTGTAAATGAGTCAGATGCTTATAATTGGCAGGATCATGGAAATAAAGGAGAACCTACTACTGCCATGTCCCTAAACTACTATAATTTCTAACTACATTCTAAATACTTATTGTTATACCCACATATAAGTGTAGCTCTGCCCTCTAATCAAAAATACATTTTTTGCAGAAGATGGAGACTATTACAGAAATCTACAACCTGTGGTTTACCCAAGCTCAAACAATATGAGTGCAATGTAACCTGAGGCTCAAGGAACATCACAGAAGAGGTATTGGAGAGATAATAAGAGCCAAAGGATCAGGACATTGGCTGGACATGCACGACAAGCTACACCAGTGAGATTTTGTTAGTATAGTAGCCTAATAAAGCCTTCATAGTCACAATACCAGTTGATAGGCAAGCATAAATGAGGAAAATTTGGTAAGATACTCCCTTTAGGTGAAGAGCTATAGGCCATCAATACCTAGGAAGAGAGTGAGAATCAGTCTTTTCTAAGGACACCCCCCCCCATATGTTATCCAATTCCAAATGGTAAGCCCTAAAAGCACATGCACTCGAGAAATACTAAATGGACACAGCAGGTAACACAGGCAGATAGACACACAGATACACACACACCACAAAGAGAGAGAGAGAGAGAGAGAGAGAGAGAGAGAGAGAGAGAGAGAGAGAG
>JADRCD010178841.1:24929-47252 GCA_019843815.1 Montemys delectorum
GAGAGAGAGAGAGAGAGAGAGAGAGAGAGAGAGAGAGAGAGAGAGAGGTGGGGGGAACAATAATAATTTTAAAGGCAAAAGCAGAGGTTAACAATGGAAGTGGAGAATGAGGAGTGAAAATGTTGTACATATTATACAATACTAAACATAAACTTTTCTCTAAAGTAAAAGATAAAAATTTAAATTTAAAAAGAAATGTTTGAAATAAATAATTTAATTGTATATCCCAAGAACATTTAAAAGGTGAACCAAATAAAGTTCAAATGAGCAAAGTAAAATAACATAAAATAGAAATGAGCTTAACAGAAAATTTCAAGGTAGCAAATTAACACATGAATAGGAGGAATCACAACAAACTATCTAAAAAAGAAACTAAAGAAATAATCCCACTTACAGTAGAAACAGAAGTGAAACTCTTAGATGTGTGTTTATTCACCAAAATATTGCTCAATTTAATCTTCATAAAAATATTGCACATACTCTAATCGATATGTCACAACGTACCATACAAGATACCTAACCAGCATGCTTCAAGTTAGTTGTAGAGCAGCATGCATGACACCCTGGGTTCAATCCCTAGTCCTGTTCTCAAAAAGGAAAAATAAAATATGAAAGGAAGAGCAGCGTTATTAGATAGATGAGCCGGCAGAGGTGTTTGCTGCCATGTCTGACAACATGAATTCAATTCCCTGAACCCATTGGTAAGATGGAAAAACTGACTTCTGAAAGTTGTCCTTTGACCTCCACATGCAGACCGCAGCTTGCACATAAAGACATGCACACACACACACACACACACACACACGTAGAAATTTTGAAAAATATACAAGTTCATCAAAACGAATGGAAAATAAAATTGTCGCACTCAAGAGTAACAAATATAAGCATGACAAATGAAAGTTCCTGGAACCGAATCAAATATTAAGGAGAAGTAAAGAAATGTAATGACTGAACTAGTACTTTGCCTAATAATTAATTTATTGACTTAATAAATGTAAAATTAATTATTATTGTAAAAGTATTAATTATACAGAATCTGAATGAGACAGATGAGGGAACATTACTACTTTCTGAATTTTACTATACATTAAATATATTTATAGTTAAAATAATAACAAAGTTTAAAACCATTAAACAAAATTGCATTCTAAGACAAGTCCTAGAATAACAATATTCAATAATCATTAGATTAAGCAGAATTCAACATATCCTCCGAATGAAAGACCAATGGTTTCTAGGTAAAATTGCATTTGAGTAGCTAAGTCCCTGATCTGATAGAGCCATCCCTTAATATCCATAAAGGATTAGTTCAATGACCTACTGGGAATATGAAAATCACAAGTAGTCAAGTTCCTTGTATAACCATTTGCAATATTTCCATATCCATAAAACATTTATAAATACTTATCTACAGTTTAAGTAATCTCTGAATGTTTTACAATGTACTTTTATAATCAGTTGCAGTGCATTGATTAGGAAAAAATGACATGGGAAAAATCTGTTCATGTTCAATATAGGTGAACGATTTATAAACAGTTTTCTTTTGTTTTTGTTTTTGTTTTTGATGAGTCTCACTATATAGCCCAGGCCAACTACAGACTCACTAGCCTTATGCCTTAGCCTCTGACTGCTAGGAATCCAAGTATGTGACATCTAGCCTAGGTACAGTGAGACATTTTTTGTTTGTTTGTTTGTTTGGTGTTTTTTATTTTCTGAGACAGGGTTTCTCTGTGTAGCCCTGGCTGTCCTGGAACTTACTCTGTAGATCAAACTGGCCTCGAACTCAGAAATCCACCTGCCTCTGCCTCCCAAGTGCTAGGATTAAAGGTGTGTGCTACCACCACCCGACTAACCATATTTTGTTTTTTTTTTTAATTGGTATTGGGGTTTTTTTTGTTGTTTTTTGGTTTTGGTTTTGGTTTTTCAAGACAGGGTTTCTCTGTATAGCCCTGGCTGTCCTGGAGCTCACTGTGTAGACCAGGCTGGCCTCAAACTCAGAAATCTGCCTGCCTCTAACAGTTTTCTTCTGTGATTGGTAGAGTTTGAGGATCTAGAATCTACAAATATGAAAGGCAAACTCACGGAGAAACTAGATTCATATGAACACATGCACATTTCCCAAGGGTAGAAATGGTCTACAGCTTTCTACCATGGAACACAGGGCATATAAAAGATGAGCAAATAGCAGGGCTCTAAAGCTCCTCCATAAGAATGTCAAACTTAACAATTATAAATTACTTAAATTTTCTAAATGAAAATTTAATTAATTTTCTAAATTAATTAAATGAATTTTCATTCATGTGTGGGGACACCAGCCTTTATTTACAGCAATTGGGAGGCAGAAGCAAGCAGATCTCTGTGTAGTCAAGTCCAGCCTGGTGTACAGAGCTAGTTCTAGATAGCCAAGGCTACACATTTGGGACCCGGTCCCAAAATACTCCCCCCCAAAATTTCATCTAGAATATATAACCCATATCTGTCTGAAAGTACGGAGCTAATGAGGCCATTTTGTGTGTGTGTGTGTGTGTGTGTGTGTGTGTGTGTGTGGAAAGCTACATTCTCTCTCTCTCTCTCTCTGTATCTCTCTCTCTGTATCTCTCTCTCTCTCTCTTTCACACACACACACACACACACACACACACACACAAACAATTATGTTATCTTAAAAGGGAATGGTAATCCAGAATGGGGAAAAACATGCATGTAACAGATCAAAGGTTATGGTACAACAGTAAATCAAAGAAGACATTGGAGTTTGTGTTGAGAAGGCAACACAACTCTGTAAGTTTCTAATGAGCAAGGAAAACTTATTCCATATGCGTTAGTTACAGGACCCTAGAGAGAACTGTAAAGTACTGATGCTTGTAAACCTCAAAAAAAAAAAAAAAAAAAGACAAAAAGACAACTGGCAAACTCAGTGGCTGAATGATTGGCACACTGAAACTACTATAACATAAAACCAACTGGAAGTCCCTCAGGAAAGGGGAAGTTACATAGGAAAGGGAAAATAATCACTGTGAACAGGCCATGCTCTATATGAGATTATCCTTAATGGAAGCCTGGTAACAAGTCAATATTGAAATCACCAACATTTAACTATCTACACGTTATATGGTGTGTGTGTGTGTGTGTGTGTGTGTGTGTGTGTGTGTGTGTGTGTGTTTGGGATGTAGTCAACCCTCAGGAGTAATAGAAGGCAAAATTCATAATTTCCATTATGGTAGTTTCTTCAATAATGATAACAATGAGAAGTAAAGGGTTTTTTGCAAGTCAAGCAAGAATCATATCCAGAGATAAGGTGTAAAATACTAAAAGTATACAGTCATATGAATATGTGGAAACATGCACAAGGATGAAAAGCGTGTGAACGCACACTCATTAAATTTCTCCTCATCAATGTGCCCTTGACAAGCTCCTTGAATTCATATCTGATTAAAAGAACAGGTTTGGAGAAGTGTTTTAGCTTTTGTAAGTATTCAGGATAACAAGGTTTATCTAGAGTGCTGAAGAACACTTTTGTTACTGTGGAAAGAAGTTTTGGATCTACAGATGCTAAAGGTACCATAGGTGGTGGGGAGAGCTGGATTTCCCAGTCTCTCAGTGAAATTCCAGTATGTGTTTCTGTTATAGCAGGTGTGTTTCCTTTAGTTTTTTCTCAGAAACAAATGGGATCAAGATGCAGGTGTGTTATCTACCATGATGTTTAAGTGGGAATTGAACTTTTATTTTATATTTCTTTCTGTAAGAATGATGATAAAATTGGTACTTTACTATATATTGCTCTTGAGTTCCCTACCCCCCACCCCAAAAAATGCTCTTTAGTGAGAAGCTCTGGTAAATCCCAGGACTCTGAAAATACTAAGTAAAATGTCACTTGTGATCAATAGTCAGTGTATGAAAACCAAACTCACATGTGCCTCAGGCACAAAAGGCTATGCTGTGGGCCCTTCCCCACTATTGTAATTCAATGAAAAGGAGCTAGTTGTCTTTCTAGCCCCCAGGTCCATTGTGTTTGGTTGGATTCATCTATAGAAGCACTTTTTTTATCAAGAGAAATGTTATCAAATCTTAACTCATAATCACAAATGTTTAGATATAAGCCTGGACTCATCTAGTCACAGGAAAACTAAGAACCACAACCTCTCTCAGGGTGGTCCATTTTCTACTTTCGTCCTTCCATCCACATCATCATTACAACCCTGTTTCCTCTCTTCTTTTTGCTGCAGGGTCCCCGCTCTATCTGACATCAACTTTCTGTTTCTGTAGTAGCACCAAGTCTCCCACTATAGGAATGCAGTAGATGTCTGGTTATATTTGCCACCCGAATTATTCAAATTATTTTTTCTGTGTAAATATCTCCAGAGACTTCTTTTCATCACAACATATTTTTTTGTGTGTGTCTTGGGACTATGAATTAAAAGTTAATTTCTGTAAAAAGTCATTTGTTTCACCAACAATCTGTCTACAATTTGTCAATAAAGGACTATTTTAGAAAATGCTAATAGTCTTCCGTGAAATTTTATTATCACCTGTGTCCAATACATTTTGAAAACAATAGGGTATGTGCTCAAGTGTTGTTGGTCTTAAGTCAAACTAGCATTGCTAAGTGAGCAGAAAAGTGCTGACATTCTCTAAGTTTGGATTATAAGTGAAATTCGATTGTAGAAAAGAAATTTCAGTACATTAAAACATTTCCTAATGTCTAAAACAGGGCTATAAGCTCTTCTTACTGAAATTTTATGGCTTCTTATAATGTAATTCTGACATGCTTATACCCCATTAAATGTGAAACTATAGCAAAAATTGGTTATGTTTATTCTTTTATTTTGGAAACTTATGAACACCACAATTTTATATAATTTGGAAAACCCTCCCAGGCATTTTTCACAAACAGTTCTTTACTCAAAAAGCAGGGGGAAAAGTGACTTTTAGTATCAGCAAGCCTGTCAGTATACTTCTATTTCCTTACCCAAATATGAAGGCTTATTGGGAACTGCTGTTCTCAATTTTGTAAGTGAACATTGTCTCCAGAACAAGCCGTTCCTCTTCTTACATCACCTTACCCCATCTGCTTCTTCACATGTGTCTGACACAGTGAAAAGAAGATCCTAGAAATTAAACAGCAGATGTTGTCTTGGACTTTCATGGCCTATAACAAAGACTACAGAATCCATCTAGTTCAGTCCACAGAGAGGCACTTGAGTCTGCTTGATTGTGTCTGCTTTTCTGAAGGTCTTCTGGAAGAAGCGAACAAACTTCTTCAGCTCATATCAGTGGATTATATGTGATGTCAATTCACTTCCACTGATACCGACTACATTTCCTGTTATCAGAGACAGTGGTCTGCTTCCATCTTCTAATCCTTCTTTGGTCACATTTGATTCTTTTTATTATCTTTACTCAGAGAAGTCTTACACTGTGTAAAATAAATTTTTCTTATGGTTAGTCTATTACCCAATGTTTGAAGCTTTGAAAAAATTAATTATAATTGATCAACTATTTTGAAATAAATATTTTATTTGCAACTTTAATATATGAAGGAAAATTAATTGAATTTTCCTGGCCTGATATCAAATATATAGAGAGCATTATGCCCCACTCCTTCCTGTAGTACGATTGATAGTAAATGGTAGATGTGGGGAAGGGTTGTTAATTTCTTCAGCAGTGTGTGAACCTAGTAAGTTTCTTGTACTCCCGAAATCTTCCTGTCACCCATGCAAGCAGCCCCAACTCAACTAAGAGGGTCACATACACAGAATATGAAAGTAGAAATGGAATTAGTTGGAAATAAGGGTATCAGTCATAGAAGGAGGGGAATGAGACAAGATGACAACATTCATAAATAACTGGAGTTCATTATATACATATGTGAAACTGTCAAAGAGTAAAGAATATAAAACCAAATATGACAAGAAATAAAATATTTATGATCTGAAATAAAAATGTAAGCTAGTAAATGAAATCTTAATATGAATAATTACTAATAATTGAGTTCTTAAGTTTTTTGGTTCGTTTTTTTCTACTACTTACTTGATTTTTGGGGGGGTTCTTTTTTGTTATTATATATTTTCTTTATTTACATTTTGAATGGTATCTCCTTTCCTTGTTTCCCCTCCAAAAATCCCCTATCCCCTCCAGCCTCCCCCTGCTCACCCACCCATCCATTCCTGCTTCCTGGCCCTGGCAATCCCTTACACTGGGGACCTTCAGAGGACCAAGGGTCTCTCCTCCCACTGACCACCAAAAAGGTCATCCTCTGCTACATATGCAGCTGGAGCCATGAGTCTCACCATGTGTAATCTTTGCTTGGTGGTTTAGTCCCTGGGAGTTCTGGAGTACTGGTTAGTTCATATTGTTGTTCCTCCTATAGGGCTGCAAACCCCCTCAGCACCTTGGGTCTTTTCTCTATGTCCTTCATTGGAGAACCTGTGCTCAATCCAATGATTGGCTTCCAACCTCCACCTCTGTATTTGTCAGGCACCAGTAGGGCCTCTCAGGAGACAACTAAAACAGGCTTCTGTCAGCAAGTACTTGTTGGCATCCACAATAGTGTCTGGATTTGGTTACTGTGTATAGGTTGAATCCCAAGATGGAGCAGTCTCTAGATGGTCATCCCTTCAGTCTCTCCTGAACACTTTGTCTCTGTAACTCCTTCCATGGGTATTTTGTTCCCCCTTCTAAGAAGAACCAAAGTACTCACACTTTGGTCTCCCTTCTTCTTGAGTTTCATGTGGTTTGTGAATTGTATCTTGGGTATTCTGAGCTTCTAGACTAATACTCACTCATCAGTGAGTGCATATCATGTGTGTTCTTTTGTGATTGAGTTACCTCACTCAGTATGATATTTTCTAGTTCCATACATTTGCCTAGAAATTTCATGAATTAATAGTTTTTAATAGCTGAGTAGATGTACCACATTTTCTGTATCCATTCCTCTGTTGAGGGACATTTGGGTTCTTTCCAGCTTCTGGCTATTATAAATAAGGCTTCTATGAACATAGTGGAGCATGTGTCCTTATTACATGTTGGAGTATCTTCTGGGTATATGCCCAGGAGTGGTATTGCTGGGTCCTCAGGTAGTACTATATCAAGTTTTCTGAGGAACTGCCAAACTGATTTCCAGAGTGGTTGTACCAGCTTGCAATCCCACCATCAATGAAGGAGTGTTCCTCTTTTTCCAAAACCTTGCCAGCATCTGCTGTCATCTGAGTTTTTTTAATCTTAGCCATTCTGACTGGTGTGAGGTGGAATCTCAGGGTTGTTCTGATTTACATTTCCCTGATGACTAACGATGTTGACCATTTCTTTAGGCGCTTCTCAGCCATTCAAGTTTCTTCAGTTGAGAACTCTTTGTTCAGCTCTCTACCCCATTTTTAATAAGGTTATTTGATTCTCTGGAGTCTAACTTCTAGAGTTCTTTGTATATATTGGATATTAGCCCTCTATCGGAAATTGGATTGGGAAAGATCTTTTCCCAATCTGCTGGTTGCCGTTTTGTCTTATTGACAGTGTCCTTTGCCTTGCAAAAGCTTTGAAATTTTATAAGGTCCCATTTGTCAATTCTTGATCTTAGAGCATAAGCTATTAGTATTGTGTTCAAGAAATTTTCCTCTGTGCCCAGGTGCTCAAGGCTCTTCCCCAAATTCTCCTCTATTGGTTTCAGTGTATCTAGTTTTACGTGGAAGTTCTTGATCTGCTTGGACTTGAGCATTGTACAAGGATGTATTTGCACTCTTCTACATGCTAATCACCAGTTGAGCCAGCTCCATTTGTTGAAAGTGCTGTCTTTTTTCCACTAGATGGTTTCAGCTCCTCTCTCAAAGATCAAGTGATCATAGATGTGTGAGTTCACTTCTGGGTCTTCAGTTCTATTCCTTTGATCTTCCTGTCTGTCATTGTACCAATACCATGCAGTTTTTTATCACAATTGCTCTATAGTATTGAGGTCAGGGATGGTGATTCCCCTAGAAGTTCTTTTATTGTTGAGAATAGTTTTCACTATCCTAGGTTTTTTGTTATTCCACATGAATTTGCAAATTGCTGTCTCTATGTCTGTGAAGAATTGAGTTGGAATTTTGATGGGGATTGCATTGAATCTGTAGATTGTTTTCAGCAAGATGGTCATTTTTACTATATTAATCCTGTCAATCCATGAGCATGGGAGATCTTTCTATCTTCTGAGATCTTCTTAAATTTCTTTCTTTAGAGACTTTAGAGTTCATGTCATACAGAATTTTCACTTGCTTAGTTAGAGTCACATCATCTGAAAATAGTAATATTTTGACTTCTTCCTTTTCAATTAGTTTAGTTATGGGCCTTGAATTTCTGATCTTTCCAAGACTATTATCATGACGGGGTGTTGGATTTTGTCAAAGGTATTCTCTGCATCTAATGTAATGATCATATGCTTTTCTTCTTTGAGTTTGTTTATGTAGTGGATTACATTGATGAATTTCCATATATTGAACCATTCCTGCATTCCTGGGATGAAGCATACTTGATCATGATGGATGATCATTTTGATGTGTTCTTGAATTTGGTTTGCAAGAATTTTATTGAGAATTTTTGCATCAATATTCATAAGGGAAATTGGTCTGAAGTTCTCTTTATTTATTGGGTCTTTGTGTGGTTTCCAAATCAGAGTAATGGTGGCTTCATAGAATAAATTGGATAGAGTACCTTCTGTTTCTATTTTGTGGAATAGTTTGAGGAGTATTGGTATTAGGTCTTCTTTGAAGGTCTCATTAGACCTTTGTAGTAAAAACATATGGTCCTGGGCTTTGTTTGGTTATTAATGACTGTTTCTGTTTCCTTAAGGGTTATGGGACTGTTTATATGGTTTATTTGATCCTGATTTACCTTTGGTATCTGGTATCTGTCTAGAAAATTGTCCATTTCATCCAGATTTTCCAGTTTTGTTGAGTATAGGTTTTTGTAGTAGGATCTGATGATTTTTTGGATTTCCTCAGTTTCTGTTGTTATGTCTCCCCTTTCATTTCTGTGCTAAGGCTTTATCTGTTTTGTTTATTTTCTCAAAGAACCAGCTCCTGGTTTGGTTGATTCTTTGTATGGTTGTTTTTGTTTCCACTTGGTTGATTTCAGCCCTGAGTTTGACTGTTTCCTGACATCTACTCCTCTTGAGTATATGTGCTTCCTTTTGTTCTAGAACTTTCAGATGTGCTATCAGGATGCTAGTGTATGCTCTCACCAGTTTCTTTTTGGAGGCACTCAGAGATATGAGTTTTCCTCTTAGGACTGCTTTCATTGTGTCCCATGTGTTTGGGTAGGTTGTGTTTTCATTTTCATTAAACCCCAAAAAGTCTTTAATTTCTTTCTTTATTTCTTCCTTTACCAAGTAGAGCATTGTTCAGCTTCCACATGTATGTGGGCTTTCAATTGTTCATGCCGTTATGAAGACCAGCCTTAGTCTGTGGTGATCTGATAGGATGCATGGGATTATTTCAATCTTGTATCTCTTGAGGCCTGTTTTGTGACTGACTATATGGTCAATTTTGGAGAAAGTACCATGAGGTGTTGAGAAGAAGGTATATCCTTTTGTTTTGGGATAAAATGTTGTATAGATATCTATTAAATCCATTTGTTTCATAACTTCTGTTAGTTTCACTGTGTCTTTGTTTAGTTTCTGTTTCCATGATCTGTCCATTGATAAGAGTGGGGTGTTGAAGGCTCTCACTATTATTATGTGCAGTGCAATGTGTGCTTTGAGCTTTAGTAAAGTTTCTTTTATGAATGTGGATGCCCTTGCATTTGGAGCATAGATGTTCAGGATTGAGAGTTTATCTTGGTAGATTTTTATCTTTGATGAGTATTAGAAGCCTCTTTATCTTTTTTGTTATCTTTAGGTTGAAAGTTGATTTTACTCAATATTAGAATGGCTACTCCAGCTTGTTTCTTGGAACCATTTGCTTGGAAAATTGTTTTCCAGCCTTTTACTCTGAGATAGTGTCTGTCTTTGTCACTGAGGTGGGTTTCTTGTATGCAGCAAAATTTTGGGCCCTATTTACATAACCAGTCTCTTAGTCAATGTCCTTTTCTTTGGGAATTGAGTCCATTGATATTAAGAGATATTAAGGAAAAGTAATTGCTGTTTTTGCGTTATTTTTGTTGTTAGAATTGGAATTCTGTTCATGTGGCTATCTCCTTTTAGTTTCATTGAAAGATTACTTTCTTGCTTTTTCTAGGGTGGAGTTTCCCTTGTGTTGGAGTTTTCCATTTATTATCCTTTGAAGGGCTGGATTTGTGGAGAGATATTTTGTAAATTTGTTTTTGTTGGAATATCTTGTTTTCCCCATTTTGGTTATTGAGAATTTTGCTGGGTATAGTAGCCTTGGCTGACATTTGTGTTCTCTTAAGGTCTGTATGATATCTGCACAGGATCTTCTCACTTTCATAGTCTCTCTTGAGAAATCTGGTATAATTCTAATAGGCCTGCCTTTATATGTTACTTGACTTTTTCCCTTACAGCTTTTCATAGTCTTTCTTTGTGTTGTGCATTTGCTGTTTTGATTATTATGTGACAGGAGAAATTTCTTTTCTGATCCAATCTATTTTGTGTTCTGTAGGTTTCTTGTTTATGCATGGGCATCTCTTTCTTTAGGTTAGGGAAGTTTTCTTCTATAATTTTGTTGAAAATATTTACTGGCCCTTTAAGTTGGAAATCTTCACTGTCTTCTATACCTATTATCCTTAGGTTTGGCCTTCTCATTGTGTCCTGGATTTCCTAGATGTTTTGAGTTAGGATCTTTTTGAATTTTGCATTTTCTTTGGTTGAGCATCAATGTATTCTATGGTATCTTCTGCCCCTAAGATTCTCTCTTTTATCTCTTGTAATCTCTTGGTGATGCTTGCATCTATGGCTCCTTATCTCTTTCCTAGGTTTGCTATCTCCAGAGTTGTCTCCCTTTGTGATTTCTTTATTCTATTTACTTCTACTTCCATTTTTAGATCCTGGATGGTTTTGTTCAATGCATTCACCTGTTTACCTGTGTTCTCCTGTATTTCTTTAAGGGAGTTATTTATGTCCTTCTTAAAATCCTCTATCAGCCTCATGAGATATGATTTTAAATCCACATCTTGCTTTTCTGGTGTGTTGGGGTATTCAGGGCTTGGTGTGATAGGAGAACTGGGTTCTGATGTTGCCAAGTAGTTTCCATTTCTGTTGTTAAGATTATTGTGTTTGCCTTTCACCATCGTGTTATCTCCAGTATTAGATATTCTTGCTGTCTCTAGCTGGAGCTTGTTCCTCCTGTGGGTCTGTAAGCCTGTGTCAGCACTCCTGGGTGACCAGCTCTCTCCTGGAGGAACTTGTTTACAGAGGACTCTGGAACAGCCCAAGCTCTGGGTGCAGATAGTGAACAGAAGGATCCTGTCCCAGCTGCTCCATTGTTCTTATGTCCTGTTCCTTTCCACCCAACTCCAGACAGTTATTGGAGAGAAAGTGGCTATCTTACCTCAGAGCCTAGGAGTGAAAGCACTCCTGGGGAGAACAGGTCTCTCCTGGTAGGACATGAGCACTGCAGGCTGTGCAGCCTCAGTTCTCAGGTCCAGATGGCAGACCAAAAGGATTCTATCCCAGCTACTACACTGTTCCTGTGTTCTGTGAGCTCCTGGCCAGCCCAGCTCCACACAGTTACTGGAGAGAAAGTGCCTATCTCATATCCTAGCCCAGGAGTTAAAGCACTCCTGGGAGAATAGGTCTCTCCTGGCAGGTCCTGTGTGCAGAGGGTTGTGGAATAGTCTTAGCTCGTGGGTACAGATGGCAGACCTGAAGAATCTCTTTGGAGTTTTCTTACAGTGGACATAATCATTACAAGTGTTGTATTAAATTAATGCCTGGGAAATAGATCAAATATGAAAATTCTTGCTTCACAACCACAAGGTTCTGAGTTCAATAGCCAGAATCCACATAATATATAAGTTGTGATAGCACATGTTTATAGTCATACCAATGGAATGACAGAGACAGATAGATCCATGACATTTGCCAGTCAGCTAACCTAACCTAATTAATGATCTCTAGGCCAGTGAGAGACTTCATCTCAAAATGCATGGTATATATTGTCTTTGAAAACGGAGGTTAATCTCTTGCCTCTAGATTCATACAAACACATGTGCACACATGCATACAATAATACTTATATAAACACATGTGTACAAAATGAAAGAATTTTAATCATTAATTAACTACTTCATGTACTAATAAATTCACTAAGTTCAACACATAATTGAAAAATTTTTAGAAATGATTATTGACTAAAGAGTTATGTGTTTATCACTATTTTCATGTTTGACTGTGAACATGCTAGAATTTGGAGCTGCTATGTACTCCTAAATTTCATATGTCAAAGACAGCTAACAGCTTGACACACTTAGGTTTTGAACCTTACTAGGAAGTATTGGGTTACTGAGGAAGGGTTCCCAAAGTAGATCACAGTACTTGGTTTCTACTCAACTTTGTATTTGTTAGTCACAAGGTGAATCCTTTCACCATGAATAACCACCATGGTAGGCTGTCTCATCATAGTCACTAAAGCTGCAGGAACAAGCAAACATGAACTGCAACTTCCAAAAGGGTGAGCCAAACAAACCTGTCTTTATAAGCTTAGTTTCCTTATAAGTTGGTTTTTGGGGGTATTTACCTTAGTAACATAAAGTTGGCTGACACACAAATACATTTAAAATAAGATGATACTGTTTACTAAAACATATTTTTCTTTTTGGTTGTCTTTTTGTGTTTGCTGTGAGATGGATAAACCTTTTCATAACCTTCCCTAGTTTCCATTAGAAGTAATACCAGGGCATCACGTTATTTTTATTGGGCTTCCTTTAAAAGCAGGACCGATGGTGTTAACTAGCTGTGTGATGTCTTATTTATGAGATACTTGAGTAAAGTGAATGTATAAATTAAATAATATCAAAACTATTCATATTGTTATTGCTATATTATTGAAGATTAAACATATTCTTATGACAACTCTAAAGATATTACTCATTGACTTATGACTCACATAAAAAAGAGAGGATTAGTATCTATAAAAAACGATCTATGAAAAATATCTATAAATCTGTAATGAATCCGTTAGAAAGGTCCAAACTCAAACATAAAAAACAAATCATACAATTAAGACATATAGTATTGAAATGAGTAAACTGTTATCAAACAAAAATATAAATTATCAACAATTTTAAAAAAATATTTGGCATACTTAGCTGTCATAGAAATATAATTTAGAGTTACCTTGATATTCAATGTCTTCATCAGCAAAATGTAAATAATCAATGTGATGAAGGAGAGCCCCTACTAAGTGTTGTTGTGAGTGTAAACTGTTGTGGCCATTACAGAAATAAGTATGGAGGTCCCAGAAAAAAAATCAAAATAAGATAAATTACCATATAATTATCCCTTTGTATATAACCAAAGGATTCCAGGTCACAGGGCTAGTATCATATCCATGTTTACCTGCCTTTATTACAATACATAAAATACAGAACTAGCAGAAATTTCCATCTGCAGGTGAATGAATAAATAATGTGAATATTTATGTACATGTGTGTGCTTGTATATATGTATATATAGAAATAATTGGATTTTACTGAGGTGAGAAGAACAAAGTGCATGTATGTGTGTGTGTGTGTGTGTGTGTGTGTGTGTGTGTGTGTGTTAAATGAAAGTATAAAAGGGTCAATTAAAAGGGAAGCAGGAGATGGAGTTAAATGTGTGTCATAAAAGCCACAAGGAATCACTTGAGAAGAAGCAGTATGCTATATGTAGGGGAAAACGATAAAGAGAGAGGGAATTTGGATGATGAACAAAGTATAATATATATACATATATATATATGTAAATATAAATTACATGGAACCCACTCTTTTATGCTAAAATGAGAACACACACAAACATGTGTGTGTGCATATATATATATGTATGTATTTGATGTATACACCTATATATGTATGCACATAAGAATAAGATGTCTTACTGTTCACAAAACAACAATAAAAACAGAGAACCTTTAAACCAATATGGTGGCATGAATGGCTCTTGGGAAAGCTTTCAAGGTTGGGCAAGGCTGAAGATGCAACAATGTCGAGGCCTCAATAAGAAGAGAAGGAAGAATGATGTGGCTACCTACTTAAAACATTCACCAGTGACCTTTGCTTTTCTTTATTAATATCAAACACTCATGGTTTCTGTCTTTTTGATGCAAACACTTCTCAGTGTGTGATTCCATATGTAGAAGGTCTCATTTATATATAACTAAATAGTGATCCAATTTCTATCTCCCATCTTAAATTCTTGATTAAGGTAACTTTAATGTGAAATCTAAGAATACCACCATTCTGGACCTGTCAGGATTTGCAAGAAGAATGTTCTTTCTATATGCTTACTCTCCAGTGAGTACCCTTGTAGCACAAAATATTAAAAAAAACCCACCACCCCTCCATTGCTCCCGCCAGCAACTCTCTGCCCTGGCAAGGTCCTGCTGGTTCTGTCTCTAGCTAGCCCCCACAGCTACCAATCACTGTGTTCCCAGCTCTGGTTAGCTTGTCCCTGGAGCCGCTAGTTCCTTCTCAGCCATAAACCTCTGTAGTCGAAGGTCCCACATTCCAGTAACCAAGTAGAACCAGCAAGTTCCTGTGCTCCATCCAGCTACTTTCTGCCCTGGCATGATCCCACCAGGCTACTCTCTGCCCGCCAACTCTCCAACGGGGTCAGAGCTCCCGAGTTCCCTTTGCTGCCACATCAGTCAAGCACAAGGACTGTACACCCCGTGGTCAGCAACCACAACACCCAGCAATCTGGTAGAAACAAAACTCTAGAATCTCATAATTAACCAAATAGATTTATGTATCAATAAATTTGCAATTCACAAAATGTCAATACAATAATTTTAAAACCAATTGAGAAAGATAAAAGCTGCCCACCTAGATCAGACAGATTATCCCAATTATTCTAACCTTTATGATATCATAACTACCCGTGGCTATTTAAAGCCAGACTGGTTCAGAGTCTTCTTCCTGTCCATCCACTTCCATCTCCATCTTGGCCTCTTTTTTCTCTCCCCAGACATGCTCTCTCTCTCTCTCTCTCTCTCTCTCTCTCTCTCTCTCTCTCTCTCTGCAACTCTTAGCTCCACCTCCCCTTTCCCTGTCCAATCACAGGCTTCCTGCTCCACTAGTATATTAATGTGACTGGACAGGGAAAATCCTGTTACATACCCTCATTTACTTTTTCCTGCATATTAACCTGACAGTCAATTCTAATAGTGTCTCTCATAAACCTCTACTTTTAATCCATCCTCCTATTTGAGAACCCCTGAGGCTTTTTTTTTCATCAAGTTAAATTAAATACAGCTGTGTCTTCTATAACTCAAAGTATATCAATACCTGACTAAATTTAATATAACTGCATCTACCACCAACTGTCAACACTTCAGTCAGTGTTAGACACAAGACACACACGTGTTTCTAGTCTATGCAAATATGATCCTTCATTGCTAGCTTTCCAAGTTCTTCTGTAGAATAAGTAATGAAAAGAAACTTAACTGAAAATCCTATGTGGGAATATTTTTGAAAATAAAAAACTAAGACCGGGCAGTGGTGGCACATGCTTTTAATCCTAACACTTGGGAGGCCGAGGCAGACAGATTTCTGAGTTCAAGGCCAGCCTGGTCTACAGAGTGAGTTCCAGGACAGCCAGGGCTACACAAAGAAACCCTGTCTCAAAAAAGAAAATAAATAAATAAATGAAGAACTAAGAAAACTAAATTTGTTTCTTTTTGTAGAAAGTAAACAAGTTTGAGGGAAAAAGTTGAATCCAATAATAAAAATACCTATAAGAAATGGGTTCAAAATTATTATTGACTAGTAGCCCTCAAAATAGTTGGTATCAGAAAATAACAGGGATCTCCAGTCAGAATATCAAGAAAGTTAAGAATATGTAAAATATGAGAGGCACTCATATGTTAGACACCAGTATCACATGATCTAGAAATTAAAGATGGAATCATTTTCTTAAAAAGAAGACTAAAATTATAGAAAACCCAAATATCTGTATTGTTATACACTACTGATAGTACAAGAGATAAGTCTAATTCAATCCTTAAAAGCTTCAGGAACATGGAAATGAAATTGTGCCATTCAAGGAAAAGAAAAAAAGAAAAGAAGTAGAAGTAGAATCTAGTTTTCATTAATGAATAAAAGTTAGGAGCTCTCTCAATCTGGCTACTATACAGCAAAGGAAACTCTATGCAGAATGACAAGGTAGCCTACATAGTGGTAGAAAGATTCACCAGCTGTATATTCAAGAAAATGTTAATATCTAAAACACAACTCAAAAAAGAAAAGCATCAGGAAATCAAAAAATGTAATAAAATATGGTTAAATATTTAGACAGAAAAATTGTTAATACATACTGAAATGATTCAACATCACTACTATGGAAGTGCAAAATTAAAACTTTGAGATTCTATCACACTCCACTCAGAATGGCCGTTGTCAAGAAATCAATTTGTAAGAAACACCTGAGAATATGGAGAAAGAGATCCGTATTCACTGATTGTAGGGGTGCAAACTGGCACATCCACTATGGAAACTAATGTATGTTCCTCAAACAGAGCTACCATATGACTCGGAAATTCTACTCCTGACCATAGACACAAAGGACTTCATATGCTACTACTGAGATGCTTATTTATAGATGTTTATTCCTGCTCTAGTCTCCAGTCGCAATAGTTAACAAATCCAATTAGCCTAGATGCCTTTAAACTGACTAGTGGATAATGAAATGTGGTAAATATTCGCAGTGGAATTTTATTCAGCTGTAAACAAAAATGAAATTATGAATTTTCCAATAAATCAATGAAAACATACTCAGTGATGTAAATCAGGCAAAGAAAACAAACAACTCTCATTTGCTCTCAACTGTGGATTTTACATTAGATTCTCTAGTTCTATGTTTGTAACTTAATATCTGTGTAGATGCTGGATATCTAGAAAGAGAATATTGGTGAGCAGATGTCTTATATCAATAGCAAGTTGATTTTTCTGCAACCATCACATCTCTGACCAATCTAATGGATTAAGGGGTTACAGCAGCAGCTACCTGAAGTATGTCTATGTTCAGGTTATTCATTCCAGTAAGGAAAGTGCTGAAAAACCAACACAATGTTAGAAAAATAATGCCAGCCATGGCTTGGGTTTTAGACATCACCACCAGGGAGTAGAGCAATTATAAAGACTTATAGGTAAAAGCAAACCAAAATTTACACAATTGAAAAACAGACATTTGGGCATCATTTTTCAGCTTTCTTCACTAAATTACAGCTAATAGAAACTGAGGACCCATTGTTTAAAATGTTGCTATTCTGGGCCTCACAGATGACTCAGCAGTTCTGCAAAAGACCCAGATTCTGTTGCCAGCAGCCACATGGCAGTTCAAGTCCTCTTGGGCTTCTGTTTCCAGGATCCTCTGTAGGGTTGGGTTGGTAGATACTGTTTGAATTTGGTTTTGTCTTGGAATGTTTTGGTTTCTCCATCTCTGTTGATTGAGAGTTTTTCTGGGTATAGTAGCCTGGGCTGGCATTTGTGTTCTCTTAGAGTCTCCATGACTCCAGGTTCTTCTGGATTTCGTAGTCTCTGTTGAGAAGTCTGGTGCTGGGTCTTCCACCTGGGGTTAAATAAAGGGAGGTAGGGAAGACCTGAGTCCTGCCAGAGCTTGGAAGGCTGGCACAGGTCCTTGCAGAACTGCAAGAGGATGGATATCGGGCTGTGCTAGGCTGTAGAGCTCTGCTCTGGGTGTACCTTCGCACTCTCCACTCCTCCGGGTGGGCATCTGGCTTTGGGAAGCCACCACCCCAGTCCTTCGGGATGGGAGGGTTGTAGAAAGGGAGCAGTCCCATGTGCTCTAAGTCTAGGGGCATCCCAGATGTTGCTGGATATTGTGGAAGAGCTGAGAACAAAGTACTCCCCCCACAAGCAGCTCCATCAGTCCTGGGGTCAAAGGGAGAAAATGGCTGGGAGAAAAGGTGGTGCCCAGTGGCTCCTGCACAGGCGAGAGTCCTTGGTCTGGTCTTGTGGCTAGAAAGGCTGGGAAATTTTCCTGTGGGAGATTAGACATGGCTCTTTAGGGGAAGGCCTAATCCATTGCTCCAGCATGGCGATTCTAGATGAATGGAGGTAGTCCAAAGTTTTTACGCTTTATTGTAGAAAGAAGAGAGAGAGGGGGAGGGAGAGAGAGAGGGAGAGAGAGAGAATGTGGAGAGAGGGAAGAAAGGAGGAGGAGAAAGATGGCGAGAGGTAATAATAAGAGCAAGAAGTTAAGAGTAAGAGAGAGAGGAGGGGGCAAACAGCCCCTTTTATGGTGGGCTGGCCTACTTTTCTGCTCCCAGGTAACTGTGGGGTGGGGCATACCTGGCTGTAGTCAGGTGGCTGGGTGTAGAGTCCAGCCATACTACTGGGAACTTTGGGCATTGACTAGCCACAGGATAATCGAGTTGGAATGCTCATGGTGTCAGGTGTCTATGTCTGGGGGGCATATCGTTACTGTTCCTTACCTTGTAGAATTTTCTACTGGGTCTTCAGAGTAAGCCTCACTCAATCAAGAACACAGATGTCTTTTACAGTCCAATAGTCTGGTATAATTCTGATAGGTCTACCTTTGTATGCCACTTGGCCTTCTTCCCTTGCAGCTTTTAATATTCTTTCTTTACTCTGTTCATTTAGTATTTTGATAGTTATGTGACAAGTTTTTCTGTTCTGGTCCCAATTATTTGGTGTTCTATAGGCTTCTTGTACCTTTATGGCTGTCTCTTTCTTTAGGTTGGGGAAGTTTTCTTCTATGATTTTGTTGAAGACATTTTCAGGTCCTTTGAGCTGGAAATCATCATACTCCTCTATTTCGATTATTCTTAGATTTGGTCTTTTCATTGATACTTTGGATTAGGAGGTTTTTATATTTTGAATTTTCTTTGACAGTTGTGTCAATCTCTTCTACTGTATCTTCTATACCTGAGATCCTCTCTTCTATATCTTGTATTCTGTTGGTAATACTTAACATCTGTAATTCCTGACCTTTCCTAGGTTTTCTATTTCCAGGTTTGCCTCTTTTTGTGTTTTCTTTATTGTTTCTACTTCCACTTTTAGGTCTTGGATTGCTTTATTCAATTCCTTCACCTGTTTACCTGTATTTTCCTGTATTTCTTTCAGTGAGTTATTGATATCCTCCTTAAAGGACTCCATTATCTTCATGAGATAGGATTTTAGGACAGATTCTTGATTTTCAGGGCTTGCTGTTGTGGTAGAACTGGGTTCTGATGATGCCCAGGTATTTTGGCTTCTGTTGCTTATGGTGCTGTGCTTGCCTTTCGCCTTCTGGATATCCCTGTTGTTTCTTGGTCTGGGTGACTGCATGGAGTCTGCCTCTTTGGCCCTGGGTTGCTTCAGGTCTCCTGGTAGACCTGAGGCCCTAGCTATATCTGACTACCTGTGGGGCCTTCCAACTGGGGTCTCTTCACAGGGGCAGAGAAGCTGCTGGTCTGTTTTCCTGGCTGCAGTAGTTCTCCTGAAAGTCCTTCAGACAACTGCTCTGAGTACATCGGGTCCTCTAGGATAGATCAGGATATGGAGTCTTCATGGAAGCAGACCAACTAGGGGTCTGCCCTAGCAGCAAGGGCCAGGCAGAAGGGGTAGAAGGGCCAGAAGTGGAGTAGTACTCTGGAGGGCGGGGGTTTGGTGGGTGATAGGTCAAGAGTCCACCAGGCTCCCAGGAGCAGTTCCGGGGGACTCGGGAGGTGGGAGGGGTGTGGTTCTTACCAATTGCTCTGAGTGCGACTGGTCAGGATATGGAGTCTTCACGGGAGCAGATCAACTAAGGGTCTGCCCCAGCACCTAGGACTGGACAAGAGGGGTGAAAGGGATGGAAGGGGAGTGGTATCTTTCTCTGTTGCAAAGAGGGGTGAAGACTTCAGGAGGAGTGAAGACTACACTTACATGTAGGAATACAGAAAAGTATTTAGAATATTGTTACGGACTATGCTAGCTGTCATCTTTCCCTAAAACATCACAAGGATGATGCATCCTGGAAAAGATTGACACCACTCATAGTAGTCCAACCTCAAAGGTGCTTACTCCAACGTAGTGAACGTGGTACCAACTTACTGCCAACTGAGCCTCCTGCAGAGTCACTTTACAATCCCTTACTCAGGCAGTATCAGGCTAATCTGATAGCTCTAATTTCCTAGATGCAAACCTGAAGAAAGAAGTTGGAGGAAAACCTGTAATTTATTCTTCCTTTGTCTATTATTGTTGTGGCTACTTAGTCCTTCAACTATTTTTAAAAATGATTCATTTGTGTACTACTGGACTTTTCCTAACCCATCAAACAGGTGGCTTGCCTGCCACAGGGGCAAGCTATAATATTAATTGTCCGTTAATCTCAGGGAAATTCCCTGTAGTGGACTGTAGCAGCAATTCATTTACCGAAGGAGAACTTTGACAACCTAAGACATCGCTGCAAAATTCTTATGAATAAATTTAATTGGATGGTTTAAAAATGTAATTTCATAGAGCCTGTGCCTGCATTTTTACCCTTGGGTTTCATAGACACACTGTAGACCCAGCAAAACAATTTCACCTATTACCAATCAGTCAGTGCTGGACTCCTCTCTGGCTTTGTTTTTATTGGTTTATTTGCTTGTGTACTTCTTTATTTTACTTACTTCTCATAGTATTAATTTCTAATTCTGTTTTCATTTATCTATTTTTTCCAAATATTTTAATTCATAATCTTTGTGTGTGTGTGTGTGTGTGTGTGTGTGTGTGTGTGTGTGTGTGTGTAGAGGTGTTGCTTGGATGAGTGGGTACCCATAGAAGCCAGATGTGTACATCAAATCTCCTAGAGTTACAAATGGTTATGAGCCATCTAATATGGATGCTGGCAACTGAACTCTGGTCCTCTGTTTCTCTTGGAGAAGAGTAAAGACTCTTAATTACTGAGCCATGCCTCTACTCTCAATTCATGATCTTAAAATGGTTGTCTCCTTTAAAATAAAAGGTTCCTGTTTGTAGTCTAGGATGGTGGCTCATTCCTGTAATCTCAGGATTCACAAGGCTAAAGCAGGTAAATATTTTAAGTTGGGAGGCAAGCCTAGGCGACAGAATCAGTTCTAGACAAGGCTTGACTGTAGAAATTATGCAACTATGTCAAATTTGGCAACTTAACACACACACACACACACACACACACACACACACACACGTAGTGGAAAACATAAAATAAGTAAAACTTTGGTAAATATAAGAAAATAAGAAAATAAGAAAAACGTTACTAGTGAAAGTTGCTATTGTAGAAAAGACACAATAATTTAAAACAGAAGCCAAATCAATCAAGGTTATACTGCTTAAAAAGAAAGCTCAATCTTTAATGATATATATGTTCATTACATAAAATATCTAAAAATGGAAAAGTTAAACATCTCTTTTATTGAGATGTAAAATTATTTATTTTAAAACAAAACAAGAACATCATATTAAAAACTATATAGATTAAAACAAACTATGTAATTCTACACTAAAAAAGAAATGCTATGGGGATTTCTTTCCTTATAAAACTGTGCCCCTATGACCAGAGCAGAGCAGAATGAAGATCCTCCAGAGAGCAGGAATTCAGGATCTTCTCCTGCCTCCTTGAGGCACTCCTCACTCTGCAGCTTAGACCACCAGAGCCCAGAGTCCAGCAGTTTGCTGGAATCCACAACAACAATCAAGCAAGTAAAAAATGCCTGAGATCTGAAGAAGAAATTGAGCAAGTATTTCTCTGCACAGAAATGGTTCTGTTGGTCTGTAGAGCCCTCTGAGACCCAGGCTAAGTATAGATCTTCACAAGCAGAAGGCTGGAAGGCAACTGTCAGCTTCATACAAGCCCACTGCCAGATGGAAACATCTCTTGAGTAAAGACACTAGAGGAGAGTGAAGTTTTTGGAGATGTCTTGACTCAACAGTGGAACTAATTAACTAGAAAAAGGCTATCTGGATGTGTACTCCAAGAATGTAACAGACAGCCCTGAATGAACCAAGAGCTTCTAAAGAACTTCTTTTCCTGCCAAAGCAAGATCGATTGCAGAAATGCAAACCATCATCTAGAATATAAATAATGAAAGATAATATGATGCACAATTTGGGTAAAAATAAATCACTGAGAACTTCAGACTTGGTATCTAGTGAGGAATAGAAATATCTCTCTCTCTCTCTTTCTCTCTCAGAGAGAGAGAGAGAGAGAGAGAGAGAGAGAGAGAGAGAGAGAGA
>JADRCD010178842.1:0-56647 GCA_019843815.1 Montemys delectorum
TCCTTCCTTCCTTCCTTCCTTCCTTCCTTCCTTCCTTCCTTCCTTTCCTTCCTTTCCTTCCTTTCTTCTTTCTCTCCCTCCTTTCAACAGGATGTAACTCTGGTGGGCTACAACTCGCTGTGTGGCCAGGCTGGCTCCAGAGCCGCAGAGTCCCCCGTCCCTGCCTTCTGAGCAGGCCTATTTCTTGCTGGGAGGACTAAGACCTCAGGCGGCTTTGACTTTAAAGCTCCTTTTTAAGACTTGTTTTTAAAAACTACGTGCCTGAGCATAGGTATGACACATGCTTGCCGGTGCCTGAGGAAGGCCAGAGGCCAGAGCTATCACACACCCCTGCAGATGCAGCTCCAGGCAGTTATGAGCTGCCTGAGATGGGGACGTGGGTGCTGGGGGCCAAACTCTGCACCACCAGCACAAATTCTTAACCCCTGAGCCATCTTTCCAGCTCATGATTTGAAGTTCTCAGCCAACACACACCTGGCTGGCTGCACCCTAACAGTCTGCTCGCCGGATGGACCCTCGATTTCTACGTGCTGACAGCACCTATGACCGGCCATAGTCCTGGAGTGGTGAAGAGTCACTACGGGTTACGTTAAATAATCTTTTAGTCAAGGAAGAGAAGTATTCATAGAAAGTTTCAGGTATAAACCTATACCCGGGGCGGTGGTGGCGCACGCCTTTAATCCCAGCACTTGGGAGGCAGAGGCAGGCAGATTTCTGAGTTCGAGGCCAGCCTGGTCTACAGAGTAAGTTCCAGGACAGCCAGGGCTACACAGAGAAACCCTGTCTTGAAAAAACAAAATAAAACAAAACAAAACCCTACACCCATGCTTCAGAGCTCCAGAAGCCTAAGAAGGAAGATTCTGAGGGGAGTGCCCAGTGGGGTCCGAGTGCCTGTAGGAGAAACGGCGGAATCATTTCAAAAAAGCTCTGGGTGGGCCGGGTGGTAGTGGCGCACGCCTTTAATCCCGGCATAAGCTTTGGGTGGGCCAGGTGGTAGTGGCGCACGCCTTTAATCCCGGTATAAACTCTGGGTGGGCCGGGTGGTAGTGGCGCACGCCTTTAATCCCGGCATAAGCTCTGGGTGGGCCGGGTGGTAGTGGCGCACGCCTTTAATCCCGGCATAAGCTTTGGGTGGGCCAGGTGGTAGTGGCGCACGCCTTTAATCCCAGCATAAGCTTTGGGTGGGGGACATCTGCCAGCTTTAGGCTGACACATCCTGGAAGAGTAAGATGTGAGAAAGAGAAAGGCTCAGCAAATCTTAACACTACAGGGCCAATAATAATGGTTGCTGCTGTCACTTGCACTGGAATACGCTTTCAGAATATCTTTATGTTTTGTGTGTGTGTGTGTGTGTGTGTGTGTGTGTGTGCACGCGTGCTTGCGTGTGCGTGTATAAGTCAGAGAACAACTTTTGGGGGTCAGTCCTGTCCTTCTACTAAGTTGGTTTAGGGAATCAAATGGAAGTCATGAGGCTTAGGGTCAAGTGCCTTTAGCAACAGAGCCATCTTAGCCCCAGGAACATTCTTCCATCAAGACTGCTGGCTATGGGCCAGAGCTTAGAAATTGTTTCTTTTTTTTTTTTTAAAGATTTATTTTATTTATTTATTTTATGTATATGAGTACACTGTAGCTGTACAGATGGCCGTGAGCCATCATGTGTGTGGCTGCTGGGAATTGAACTCAGGACCTCTGCTGGCCCCACTCGCTCCAGCGTAATTCACTGTAGCTGTCTTCAGACGCACCACAAGAGGGCGTGAGATCAAATTACGGGTGGTTGTGAGCCACCATATGGTTGCTGGGATCCGAACTCAGGACCTTTGGAAAAGCAGTCAGTGCTCTTACCCGCTGAGCCATCTCACCAGTCCTAGAAATTGTTTCTTACTTCTTTTAGATTCAGAAACTTATTTTAGGTAGGTGTGACCAAAAAAAAAAAAAAAAAAAAAGTTGCTCACTCTAGCCAGGTAATGTGTATATATGCCTTGTCTTGAAAACCAAACCAAACCAAAACCAAAACCACAAAAACAGTATGTTCCTTAAAAAATAAAACCCACAAAAAACAAAAAACAAAAAAACCCCCCAAAAACCAAGCTAGGCATGATGACTCATGTCTGCATTCCAGGTACTTAGGAGAGGGTGGGGGTGGGTGACGTGAGGTGTTCAAGGCCAGCCTGGGCTACTATGAGCTCCTATCTCAAAAGTGAAACAAGTCCCTCAACTAAAATCAAGAAAACAATTCACCAGGCCAGTCAACAGTCAGCACTTCCATGGCCTCCTCCCTTGGCACTTCCCAGGATGCCTTCCCAGGGGTCTTCCGTCAAGGCTTCCTGGGGTACCTGGTCGATTTCTGAGGTGCACAGTCTACTCACTGCTGCTGGAGCAATCCCCCTCTGCTGGGATGATCTTTCTTTTACTATTTTTTTTCTTTTTGTTTTTATTTTTTGGATTTATTTATATATACACAATATCTTACTTTGTTGCCAAAACTTGCCTGGACCTTTTAGCAGCTCTCCCAGGTGCCAGTCTCTAAATACTGGGATTGTAGACATGTGCCACCTGTCTGCACAGTAACACAGATTGATGTCACTTTCAGCTGTGTGCTCTGATGACACGCCCCTTCATACTGGGGTATACAGACAGGTGCTACGGGCTGGCTGGCTCTTCTCTTGCACAAGGCGAAAGGCCTGCCAGCTTCCCAGATGGCAGCTAAGGTGGCCATGGGCATCACGAGGTAATCAAGGGTCTGGGGTGAGCCATGGAGGTAGGAGTGGCCTTAGCGCTATAAGCAGATGCTCCCAGACAGCTATACCAATGACGCTTGAGAATAATGGTCACTGCGTGTAGTGTTACCTGTGTCTTTCCTTTTTAAAAGATTTATTTATTAATTATATGTAAGTACACTGTAGCTGTCTTCAGACACACCAGAAGAGGGCATCGGATCTCATTATGGATGGTTGTGAGCCACCATGTGGTTGCTGGGATTTGAACTCAGGACCTTCGAAAGAGCAGTTGGCACTCTTAACCACTGAGCCATCTCTCCAGCCCTGTTACCTGTGTCTTAAAAGGACTGTGGACTCACACATCTACCGAGGGCTGCCAGGCTGGCCAGCATGCTGTATTGTGAAGCTGCCTTCCCTCCTCTCTACCTAGCTGCAATCTCCTAGCTGCAGATTGCTAGGTAAGTGGGAACGACATGCCCTCTCTGTCTACTGTGCTATAACCGCATGCCACCAACAGGAATGGATGGGAAAATCTGTAGTTGTCTAGTGTCATCCAAGGGCACAGTTAGCAGGCAAGATCTGAGCAAGTAACAGCAAGCTTGCATTAGTGTTAGCAAACATCCTAAGAAGATACGGGGTCTAGCTTTATCTGTACTTCTTTTGAAAACCTTTTCTTTTTCTTCCTTTTTTTTAAAAATATTTTTTTTTTAATTCTTTGGGAATTTCAAACAATATATTTTCATCATGAACCTTTGTTTCTTTAGGAAAATAATTCATAGACAGCCACTAGAGCTGGGCAGTGGTGGTGTACACCTTTAATCCCAGCACTTGGGAGGCAGAGGCAGGCCAATTTCTGAGTTTGCGGCCAGCCTGGTCTACAGAGTGAGTTCCAGGACAGCCAGGGCTACACGGAGAAACCCTGTCTCAAAAAAATTAAAAAAAAAAAAAAAGAAAAAAAAAGAGAGATTAATTAGTGAATGAATGACTGTTGCTTTAAAAGTGATTAAAAAACGGTTAAGAAACCAGGGGTGGCAGCATATGCCTGTAATCTACACTCAGCAGGTAAGGTCAGGAGGATCAAGAGTTTAGGCAAGGTCATCCTTTGCTACCAACAAACTCAAGGCCAGCCTGGGCTACAACATGAATGAATCAAAAAATGAACGTACAAATCAATAAGTGAAGGAGAAAGTTGTAATATCTATACTAAGTACTTTTCACAGGTCTTCAAACTTTACAATAAAATCAAAGTCTAGTCTAAAAACTCACACTGAGATGAAAAATGATTATTCTAGGAGCCATGTGGCGGCAGCAGGAGTTGTGGGTGCTGACTACCTCGGGGGTGCTGGGAGCAGGGAGGAGTTGGTGGTGTCTGTTGGCTGTTATTTTATTCTTTCTTTCTTTGAGACAGGTTCTCACAATGTAGCCCAGGCTGACCCTGAATTTCCAGGGATGCTTCTGTGTCTGCCTAGTGAGTGCTGGGATTATAGGTGTATATCTACACCTGCTTTGGAAAGTTCCTGAAACATCATAATTTAGAATTAGTACCGTCAGAGTAGCAGGCAAGAGAAACCGTCTTAAGCGGACAGTCTCTCCATGATCTGAGGTGCTCGTGTGCTTTCCTACGCATGTTTTGGTGGAGGGTAAAGGCTAACGTTGGATGTCTTCCTCTGTCACCATCCTTATTTGTTCTCATGTTTATTTGTTGAGCCAATGTCTCTCTCTGAACCCGAAGCTTAACAATTCACTAAACTGGCTGACTTGAGAGCCCAGGATCTCCTGTCTCTGCCCCGCAGTGCTGGGCCTCGACATTTGCCTCCTGTGGATGTTGACCATCCGAACTCAGATCTTCATGTTTACAAAGCAGGCACCTTACCCACTAAGCCACCTCCATAGTCTCATGATATCCGCATCACCACCCTCTTGCCATGGCTGTCCTGGAACTCACTATGCAGGCCTTGAACTCACAGAGATTCATCTGCCACTGTCTCCTGAATGGTGGGATTAAAGCTGATTTACTTTCTTAAAGGGCAAAGCTGAATCCCTTTTCAGCCTAGAACAATGTCTTTGGAGGTAGCCTCCAGAGCGGGTGCTCTATCTGTACGTGCCAGCTTCTGCTCTGGAGCACAGAGACAAGTACTTCTTGGGATCCCACTAGTGTAGCACTTTCTCTCCTGGTTGGGCTTTCCTATGAGACCTAGATGAAATAACAACCCACTCCCCCCCTCCCCACCCCCAGTACAAGTGTAGCCCCCAGGGAAGCAGTAAAAATCTCACTAGCTTTGACTTAAAAAGTACAGTAAAGAGGAAAAATAGCTTTGAAAATATAGTCTTGACATAAATTGGGAGGTCTCTGTGTGGACTTCCATAACCCCCTATAATACTAAGCCCCATTCCTGCAGAGCCTTTCTCCAAAGTAATAATTTAAGGCACAGGTGTTCCTGAAAGCACAATGCATGCTGTTTAATTCCAAGAGCAGACACCAAGAAGGACTTCATTTTAATGGAAGCACACAGATTTGAGAGAGACTTCCATACTGCGAAGCTATGAATGCCATTTACCAACTCAGACTCTTGGTAAGCAACAGCAACCAGCTCATCACCAGTGTGGTGGTTTGGGGGTTTCTCTTGTCTGGAGTTCACTGCTTTCTAATTAAAATAGTCACTGAGAGGCAACACACCCTCCCCTAAGCTTAACTCCTTTCTCTTCCTTTCTCACTGGGCCTGCACTGGCCTTGACATCTCTTCCTTTTACAAAAACTCTGCCCCTTAAGTTCTGAGATTTCAGGCATCAGCCATTAGACCCACTTCTATGGTTAGTTTTTAATTCATCACTTTGTTTTGTTCAGATAAGATCTTGTTATGTACCCTAGGCTGGCCCCTTTTCTGTGTGGTATGTACGGGGAATAGTGTCCATGGCCTTGTGCCTGCTAGGCAGGAGTTATAGCACTGAGTTACATCCCTAACCATTTTTATTTTATTTTAATTTTGAGGCAGGGTTTTGCTAAGTTATCAAGAGTCACCACACACACACACACACACACACACACACACACACACACACACACACACTTTAATGTGCTGTGTTCATATGCATATTAAAGGCATGTGATAGTTTTTAGGGTTTGCTTCTTTCCTTCCACCATGCAGGTTCCAGGGAGGGAACTGAAGTTATCAGTCTTGGCAGTAAGTGCCATTTCCCACTGAGCCACCTTACCAAATCCCCTCCCTTATGTATGTGACCTGAACAGTAGTTCGGGTTGACTAGAGCTCACGCTAGCCCAGATTAGCCTTGAATTCACAGCAATCAATACTCTTTCTTCAGCCTCCTGAGGGCTGGGATGGTAGCCACCATCACATCTAGTAGTCAGTCAGAAAGTGAGGAATATCCTGGGGTTTAAAACCCAACCTGTTCTGTTTAAAAAAAGAATATGTGGACAGTACAGCCAGCAATGCAGAGGGCATGCCAGCATGACCGACAGCTGCAGTCTCAGCTGTGCCCCTAAGCAGCAGTGGCAGGCTAGCGCTTGGGGACTGACACCCCTTACCTGCCCAAGTGTTCCTATCACTTCTCCTAGGGTGGAAAGACCCTCGCCAAGCCCACGTGCAGTAAGGTGTTCTCCTGTACCCTTCAGGAGGATAACCCCATCTTTCTATCCTTGATTCTGATTCCACACTATTATAATTAGCACATCTTTTTCCTCTAGCTTAGGATCTAGTTCCTTTTAGCTTAGCATCTACACGCATCCAGCTAGTTCAGGATCATGGCTATATAAACAAGAACTAAAAGCCAGGAGAGAAGAGGGCCATCAGTAGGGATCAAGAGGGGTGAAAACAATCTGTTTCAAACATGTGACTGAGATTTTCGTCAATATGGAAGTCTTCTCACTCAGTTAACATTACTAGAATTGAAATCACCCAAGTGTGCTCAAATCATCTGCTCTCATCTTACCTGAAGCCAGTGCTGGCCTTGAACTGGCTACGAAGCCAAGGATGACCTTGGGTTTCTATGCCATCACCTCCCAACTGTTGGGATTAGAGGCTTGCAACACCAGACTTGGCTTTATGTGGTGCTGGGGATCAAACCATGGGCTTTGTGCATGCAAGTCAAGCGCTGTACCAACTGAGTATAGTCCAACTCAGTCCTTCTTCCCAAAGGCTACCATCCAAAGAGTGAAAAAAAAAAATCTAAGGAATTCTGGGGGGAGAGGCATCCCTACTGTATGATTTGTGGAGGGAGGGTCTCTTCTCTTTTCCTTTTGAGAATGGGGTATGTGACCTTTGAGTCTGCTCTTCTGATTAGATCTCCCCTGCAACTTTGTCTAACTTATTTTTGGGTAGGTTTCCATCTGGTTGACACTAATAGTCACTGCTTGTTGATACAATGTTTGTGTATAGTGGTTGTCTACAGTAACCATACCTGGCAGTTTCTTTTCAGTTTTCTTTTTCAGTTTCTTTTCTTTTTTTAAAGATTTATTTATTGCTTTACACACTGGTGGTCTGCATGTCTGTGCAAGGATGCCGATCCTCTGGAGCTGGAATTATAGACAACTGTGAGTTGTCATGTGGATGTTGGGAATTGAACTCCAGTCCTCTGGAAGAGCTCTTAACCACTGAGCTATCTCTCTAGCCCCAGAGACTCGTTTTTAAAGACACTCAGATTTAACAGCGCTGGAGCGAGTGGGGCCGGCAGAGGTCCTGAGTTCAATTCCCAGCAGCCACACACATGATGGCTCACGGCCATCTGTACAGCTACAGTGTACTCATAACACATAAAGTGTCTTCAGACACACCAGAAGACGGCATCAGATCCCATTACATGTGGTTGTGAGCCACCATGTGGTTGCTGGGAATTGAACTCAGGACCTCTGGAAGAGCAGTCAGTGCTCTTTTCTTTCTTTTTTTTTTTTTTTTGGTTTTTCAAGACAGAGTTTCTCTGTATAGCCCTGGCTGTCCTGGAACTCACTCTCTGTAGACTAGGCTGGCTTCAATCTGCCTGTCTTTGCCCCCCAAGTCCTGGGATTAAAGGTGTGCGCCACCACCGCCCGGCGCAGTCAGTGCTCTTAACCGCTGAGCCATCTCTCCAGCCCAAGAATGCTCTTTTTATATTCTGTCATATCTGATGACATATATCATGAGGGGAAAAAAAGTAGGAGAAGTTTATATTTTTTCTTCAAGAAAACACACCTAAGAGTATCTCTTAGGTTGAGAAACCATGACTCCCGCCCCTAATAAAGCTCCTTCTGGATGGCTGTGACCACAGATTCTTACATGAATGTACTGGCTAGTTTCATGTTGAGAACAGTGCAGAGATGGAGGCCTGGCTTGTGAAATTTCAGAGGAAGATTAAAGATTCTTATCAGGGCCATGTTGTTTTGACTGTGAAGATTCTGTGGTTCTGGTTAGCTGGAGCTGAAGTATCAGCTGTGATTAACAAGATACCAGAACTACTAAAGAGAGAACTTTGCATTACTGAGACTATTGATGCTGGTTAGCTGGAGCTAAGAAATTAGCGGTGATTAAGAAGAGACCAGCATCATTGAGGTGACATCTTCTGGGAAGTGTTTGCTGAGAGCACAAAGAGGTTGTGTTCCAGAGATAGCCAAGGTTGTACCTTGTGCTGCAGCAGGACTTGGTAATGTGTAAGAGTCACCCAGGTGGTACTGGTTTTGACAGCACGAAGGGGTCTTGAAGAGCAGCTGAGGCTCGGCACAGTGAGAGGCCATGGAAGGCCATTGGTGAAGATGCAGCCTCAGTTTGTAATTGATGGCCCAGGACTGAAGGTGTCATGCAGAGGAGTTGAGCCTTGGCACCGTAAAGACAGTCTATGAGAGGCTATTGGTAAAGCCTGGTTACAGCATTGTTTTGGGAATGCCAGTACCATGCAATGACCACCAAGGACAGCAGCAGCAGTGGAGTATAGGCATCTGGAGCCCACAGGACAAGATGTGTGTTACAAAGGGCAGAGTTGGAGAAGTGACCAAAACCCTTAGAGGAGCCTAGAAGATCGTGAGTTGGATCCTAGACACTGGTTTTGCTTTTGATTGTGACTGTGCCCTGATATTTTTCCCTCTTGAAGGAAGAATGTATTTTAGTGGAGCCCACAGTTAAGAGACTTTGAATCTTAAAAGATATTGGACATTTTAAATTGATTGAACTTTTAATATGTAAAGACTGTGGGACTTTAGATCTTGGGGATGAATAAGAACATAAGGGTTGAGGCTTAATAGTGATGTGTTTGTGTGTCAAGTTGACAAGGGGTCAATTGTACTGGCTAGTTTTGTGTGTCAACTTGACACAGGGTGGAGTTATCACAGAGAAAGGAGCTTCAGTTGGAGAAATGCCTCCATGAGATCCAGCTGTGGGGCATTTTCTCAATTAGTAATCAAAGGGGTAGTGCCATCCCTGGGCTGGAAGTCTTGGGTTCTATAAGAGAGCAGGCTGAGCAAGCCAGGAGGAAGCAAGCCAGTAAGGAACATCTCTCCATGGCCTCTGCATCAGCTCCTGCTTCCTGACATGCTTGAGTTCCAGTCCTGACTTCCTCTGGTGATCAACAGCCATGTGGAGGTAAGCTGAATAAACCCTTTCCTCCCCAACTTGCTTCTTGGTCATGATGTTTGTGCAGGAATAGAAACCCTGACTAAGACAATGAACTATTAGCTGGCAGTGTTCACTGAGCACACACTATGGCCACATGCTGACAGGGCAGTGAGGAACAGTTTCAGGCAGCACTTCTCAGAGTGTATGTAGCTGCTCTCTGCCTGTCTGGGGAGTAACCTTAGGGAACCTGCCAATACCGGATTCTCTCTCGAGTCTTCAGGGGAACATCTCTTTTGTGCACTCCACAAAGAGTGTCTTGGAGTGCATTCGCAGGCACTTACACAAGCAAAGAGACTTCAGGGGCGGATAGCTTGTGAGAGGTGGTTCTCTCCTTCCTCTATGTGGGCCCCAGGGACCAAACTCAGGTCATCAGACTGAGTGCCTTTATCTCGAGGGCCTTCTGTTCTTATTCTTGTATCAGTTTAGCTCCAGAAACATTGCTTTAATGAACAACTTGGCACTGACTAGCTGTAATGACACATGCTCTCAGAGGGGACAATGAGATTTCACCTCAGAACAAGGCTTTAACTTAGTGAGTTAGGGAAATGGGACTCCTTGCATCTTGGAGCAGGGCGGACCTGGGCTATAAACCTGCCATTTCTTAGGAGAGAAGGCACAGGCTTGTGTTGAGGCAATGAGAAGCAGTGCAAACGCAGGCCCTACCACGGTCTCTGAAGGATTTTGTGGTGGAGCAGAGCCTTGTATGAAATGGAGAGTGCTGACACCTTGTCAACTCGGCATGTGCATCCCTCCACTCTGAGATCACACACACCTGGACCTGAAGCTCAGGCGCTAGGCCTACACTGTATTAGAAGACTCACTCTGTGTCTTCTGGATGTCGGTCAGCAGTCGGAGAGCCAAGCTGGGAGCCCGAAGACATGATTTCCAGCTGGGTCGCTATAGCACTTACACTGGTATCTGCCACAACCTGCGGGAGGGAAGGACAAGGTATTTTACTATAAGTTGCAAGGATGCCGGAGAAACCATGGCTATATTCTATACCTCATTTATTCTGCACAGAACTGGACAGATGGATTATTCGTTTCTCGTTCTCGCTCCCCTTTCTCTAGTCTTTCTCACTTTTTCCTCCCCCACTTCCCGAGACAGAGACCCACTGGCATTAAAACTCTTAATGTTCGGCATGCACCTCCATTTTTCTCTTAAACTCTTTCCTTCACTTGGCTTCCAGTGGCTGCTGCCTCTTCATCCCCTTCTTTATTCTTTTGTGGAACTGGATGCTGAACCCAGAGCCTCTGAAGGAGGATGCTGTCACTCACTCACCCGTGTGTCCACACCTTCCTTCTGAAACCTTTTGAGGCAGGGCCTTACTAAACTGCAGAGGCTGTCTGCCGACATCCTCACTCCTTTGCCTCCCAATGGCTGCTGGAATCACAGGCCTGTGCCACCAGCCCAGGTACAGTCAGACTCATGCACCTTTCTGGCTCTGCCTTCCTTTCTTGCAGACTCCTGTACAGTGGTCTTTCTCATGCTATTAATTTAAATACCATCCATGACGACAATCCCAGCTTTCTATTGCCAGCTTTATCTTATCTTACTTGATAAGGTAAATCCAAATCATCTTGTTGGGTCCCCAGAGATGTTCATCAGGAACCCATAGCTACCATGTCCCTAGCCCTCTGCCCTATAGCCTGGGCTCTTGTAGCTCCCTACATCCCAGGTGACCGTGACCTGCTCTTATGGTTTCATAAGGCAAGGTAGGTTGGTATCATCCTGGACTTCTCTGTCTCAAAGCCTCCTAGGTGCTGCCCACAAGTCATCTTATGTGCAGTTCTACAGAAGCCATCTTACAGGCTGCCCAGCCTCACTTTTCTCAAGCAGCCAGAACCAAGTTAGCATGGAGCAGACTACTCCAGACTCTGCCTGCAGCCATCTGCAGAAAACTAGATGCTGTGGGGACCACAGGCTGAAGCCCTTCCCATGACCTTCAAGGTGTCCTGCCCTGTGGCATTTCTACTAACATTCCCCTGTGTTTAGCACTCTGACCTCATTGTCCTGCCGGTCGTCCAATCCCCACCCCAGAACAGAGCCCAGGGATCTGGAGGGCTGACTGTCACACTGCACAGATCCGGAGAGGAGTTTGTTGGAGAGGAGTTTGCTGGCCGGAGTGCAGGGAAACTTGATCTGATGCAGTTTCAGAACAGACCAACAGAGGGCACACATGCCTCAATTGTGAAACAGCTGTCTGTACTGCCAGTAAAACAGGAGAAAGGCAATGGACCAGAGGAGGGGTCAGAAAGTATTTGGGGATCATTCCCAATTAGGGGAAAACAGTTACATGCAAGCACAGAGTGTTCTAGAAATATTCATGAGGGTAGTCAACTAAATGGGGAGATGCGTAGCATAAAAGCCTAAGATGTGTAGCATAAACACTTCCTTCCAGACGCTCTTCTTCCAGTAGCATGCGGGGCTGTCTTATGTAGCCTAGAGCCTCAGCAGACACTGCCTGCTCTCGAGGCAAACTCTTTACACACATTCCACTCTAGCTTCCCCCAAGCCAGGACCCACATACTCCTGACTTTCTGGCTGCTGGCAGGGTCTGCTCTCTGCTATCTTTGCTTACCTCCTGGCTCTGTCACAGGCCCAGGTGACTTCAGAGTCAAGTGACAGAACATCCATCCCCTGGGTTTAAGTTCCACCGGTGTGCGTATAACCCAGCTGCTACGCTCTACCCAATCACCACTTTGGAATTTGCATTTTGATATCTCTCAGCTTATCAAAATTAAGACATCAAATCCAAGTTTGGACTGGAGGTGTAGCTTAGCTTCAGAATGCATGCCTAGAATGTTCCACTCTCAGAGTACATACACAACATGTACCCCTACCCTACTTCCTCTTCAAACTCTTGACTTCAAAGTCCACTCCCCTGTTCAACAGACTTTTCCTTTCATTTTTCCCTTATTAGCAAGTTACACCTCCAGCTCCCCCATTATGAACTAAGAAGGTATAATACTGAAAACCTATTGTGGCTGGAACCTGTCACCTGGGACAGGCCCTGAGGTGCTCAGTCTGAATAGCTTCTTGGTAACTCTTGCTCCTGAATGAGTTCCGAACCTTGTTCACTTGTCATCTTCTCATCTCTTATATCTCTCCCTGTTATCTTCCCAGATACACAATGGCACTCTCCTGCCAAAAACCTTTCATCACTGTCCCTTTGTTTGTGGGAGAAGATTCTAAGCATGTGCAGCCCCGACCCCTGACCAACACACACATTTCTATTCTGTTTTTTTTTTCCCCCGTTCCTCTCAATCTTCTAGAGTTTTCTCCCTGGGAATCTCTACACAAGCCAGTTTAGGCAACAGCCTGCTCCTTGTGTGACCTTCTCTAGTGCCCCTGCTTAGGTTAATTCTTCCTGTTTCTTCTGTGTTTCCAACCCTTTTCTCAGGGACTGTGACAGTGGGCATTTCTGTGGCCGTGGATTGCTTCCCATCTTGGCTCCGGCTCCACGAGCAGCAGTAGCATACTCTAATATGTAACCATGGAAGAACCCTGAATAGAATGAGTGAGTCAGAAGCCTTCATGAGGGACAGAGAGACTGAGGTAATTATGTGGAGACAGGTTTCTGGTCCTTTAAAGAGAAAGAAAATCTAACAGGTGGGCCCCACTCCATAGAGACAGAGTCATGACAGGGAGTAAAGGAGGCCAGGCACTGACCAAGCTAATGCCATTTTGAATTTTGCTTTTTTTTTTTAATGATTTATTTTTATTCTACGAGCATTGGTGTTTTGCCTCTTGTGTCTTGTGTGAGGGTGTTGGATACCCTGGAAGTGAAATTACAAATAGCTGTGAGCTGCCACACGGATGCTCAGAACTGAACCCTGGTCCTTTGGAAGAACAGCTAGTGCTCTTTTTTAACTACTCAGCCATTTCTTCAGCCCTAATTTTTTCTTTTTACATTTTTTTATTTGTGTGTGTGTGTGTGTGTGTGTTGGGGCAGTAGGGGCTTGCATGTGCCATAGTATGTGATTGGAGGTCAGAGGTCAACCTGTGGGGATCAGTTCTCTCCTTTCACCATGTGGAATCCCAGCTTTGAACTCAGGCTGACAGGCTTGAAGCAAGTGCTCTATCTGCTGAGTGTCTCACCAACCCTCTGTGTTGTTTACAACTGCATCTGTTTCTTTCCTTCCTTGTGAACTTTCCTGAGTGTTTCCCATGTAAAGTAACTTGGTCAGGAACAACAGCCTTGCCTGACCAAGTTTTAAGGCAAAGGGTAGAGCTCAGCAACCTTCTTAGCACCAACATAACTCTGCATTGCCAATCCTGAGAAAATGGCCTAAGATAATGATCAACTAGCGGACAGCCAGACCAAGACGACCTGGAATCCTACCCGGAAACTCCGAGTCTCCTTTGTTTCTCTGACGTGTACCCAGGACGACTGTCGGCAGCTGACACAGGTTCTTGGGTCACTGTGGTTCCCAGTGGGACCACTCTGCTTATTTAATAAGCTCATTTCCTGGCCTCGCCACTGCCCCATCTCCTTCTGGATTTGATGGGAAAGAGGAGGTAAGACAGGGTCTCTATGTATGTAGTCTTTAGGCTGGCCTGAAACTCATGATCCTCCTGCCTCAGCCTCCTGAGTGCTGGAAATACAGGCAAGGTGTGAGCCACTAGGCTCAGGCTTTGTGGGAAAAGAGACTGAGCCTAGTCTATTGGGATTCCTGGGAGCCAGGCTTCTATCAGAAGTGAATGCTTATGGAAGAGAATGGCACATGGGGATCTCATGAAAAAGAAGCACAAGCTGGTCACCACAGGATAGGCTCATGGGACTATGTCGTGTCCCTACTGGATGGAACCAGAAAAGTCATTAAAACATTGCCTGTTTCTCCTGTTTCCTTCCTTCCTTTTTTTTTTTAGATTAAGTCTTCACATATAGCCCTGGCTAGCCTAGAATTCAGAGATCAGCCTGTCTCTGCCTCCCAGGAGCTGGAACTACAGGCAGGCACTAACACCTCCAGCCCTTCCTCTCCTCTGGAGAGAGTGCAGCTCACTTAGTAGACCAGGCTAACCTGAAACTCATAGCCATCCTAGAAGCAGCAGCTTCTAGACTGCTGGGGTTACAGGTAGGAGCCGCCGCTGTGTCTGGTTGGAATCTAGTACTCTCTAGTGAGATGTCAGGAAGCAATCACGGAGCAGGAGGGAAGAGGAGCTCCAGAATTTATTTTCCAGGCATAGGTGTCCCCTCAGTTACAGTCTAGTTACACTCATCACAAAGCTTTACCATCAAGCTGGAAAATATTTTTAAAAAAAAAAAAAAAAAAAAAAAAGCCTGCAACCAGCTCTAAAATTAAAAGGGAACCACCCAGAACCTTCTTGCCAGTTTTGAAGGAGTAGAACCCTCAGGCTAAGTGTTAAATATAAAGGACAGCAGGTCTCCTGTGGGGAGACCCAGGACAGCAAATCTGCCACCTGCAGGAAGAGCTGACTGACCAAGAAACTTGATAGGCAGTGGCTAAACCTTCCCTGGGGCTTGGCTTGGGAGTGGGAGGAGCTACTCCCTAAAGGTTAGGTCAGTGGTGTACAAGTTCAATGCTGAGGTGGACCTACGTGTCCTACTCAGCCTTGCCTCTGAGCACCAGGGACTGGGGACTATGGTCTGAGGTAAGTAAGCCCAGGGTCCTTTGGGGAAGCAGGGAAAGGCCAACAAGAGCACAGAAAATAGACTTTATTTTTCTTTATCAAGTCAATCTTGGACTTGTTTTCAGCTTCGCTGGGTTCTGAGAACAGGGATGGGACTCGGGGAAAACAAGGGAGAGAAGTGGTCGTGTCCTCAGAGGTGTGCAGTGTGTGTCGTGTGAGGGGCAACAGGACCCAGCAACAGTCAAAGTAGGAAGTGATGCAGTTAGAGGCCCTTTATGAGACCCAGGTATCATGGTCTCTGCAACTTCAGGTGTTCTAGCCTCTGGGTTCCCTGGCCTGGAGAGGTGAGAGCCTGTAACCAGCATGGTAGAAATGAAGATACTCCAAGAGACACCTGTATCTCTTAATCTCTCACACTATTGAAACAAGGAACTCTAACGATCTGGGTATTTCTCTGGGAAGCTTATGCTGGGAGAAGGAAAAAGGGGTAGCTAGAGGGAGAGCCTGTCTTTAGGAAAGAGATGCCACCCAGTTCTAAGGCGTCACAGGATGAAGTGGAAGTCCACACAATGAAGGTCAGTGATGGCAGAAAAGATCTTGGACCAGGACTGCTTAGATGTGCATATCCTTGGCCCTCTCTTTATGCTTCAGTCTTAACTTCAGGACCCTAAGATGGACTGTGTGTGTGGTCACTGGGTCTCTTTGTCCCTACTACAAAGAGGGACACATTGAACCAATCTCCCCTTCCTGCTTAGTACTATTAATGAGGCTCTTTAGGTTGGCTCACTGTGCGTGAGCTCATGCTGTGACTCCTAGGTTTGGTGACAATCCTACCCTAGGATCTGTGGTCTTGCCTTCTGCCTCATGTGGACTAGAACCCTTTTCCCTCTTTCCCCAGAGGAAAAGGACAGTTGGGAAATATAGCTGATGTCATCCTGCTCAACCTTCAAAACATTAGCCTGGTCAAAAATGAGTTCTCTTGACATTTGTGCCTGGTGATGGAGATGCACAGGGGTCAGAGTAGGTGGTGAGACACAGAACTGTTGGGTGGCAGGTATGAACATATTAAATCTAGTTGAGCTGCCTTACTTACCAAGTGGTTGCAAAATTTAAAGATTTCTCACTAAACATCTAATGGAAGTATTTTGTACCCCCTCCAGGTGTAGTTACTATTAAAGACTTTGTAATTACAGGCCTGAGTCAGAACAGCCAAGCAGCCCGAAGGAAGAGTCCCAGCTTCTTCCAGGCAGAAGAGATCAAGACGAGAAGTATGTAATCTGCCTACCCAAAACTACCAACAAGAAGGAAGAGGTGGGAAGATCTATCATTGCAAGGAAGAGGAGACCTAGACAGAGACAGCGAGACGAACAGCAGCCATGGAAGCAGAGAGCCACCTCCAGAAGGAACTGGGTACAGAGGCCCACCCACCAGAGACCTGGGAGGCTACCAACCTGCAGGAAGAGGAGGGGAGGATTCAGCTACCCAAGGACACTGAGCTGCAGGACAGGAAGGCTAAGAAAGACGTGCTGTCTCCCAGGCCTAAGGAACTGTCAGCAATATCCATGGAGTTGGAAAATGAGCCAATAATCATGTTCCCCCCTCCCACCAGTTTCTGCCAGGGTGTATTCCCCCCTCCCACGGCACTCACACCGAACTCTGTGTTTCCCCCTCCCACCGCACTTGCTGGTCAATGTGTGTTTCCTCCTCCCACTGCCCTCACAGCTCACTCCGTGTTTCCCCCTCCAAATGCCTTGTTCTTTCACTGTGGTTCCCTGTCCAATGGAGTTTCTCTCTCAACCTCCAATTCCTTCAGCTCCTTTATTGGAGTTCGCCTCTCAAGCCATTCTCCTTGAGAAAGAGTTATTTCATCAGACACACTGGCTTGTGCTACAGCTACGGGGACACTACATGACTTAAAAAAGAAAGCTGAACTCAACTACAGCATTATGTTCAGCAGTAAGTCAGTCTCTGCTCAATAAACTTTCTGGTTGAGTCATTCGTGCATGCCTTTATTGCATGGACCACAAGATGAACAACTCTCCTTAACAGGTTTGGGGGCCTGGTGGGGGCCCTTTAATCTCAGCACTTGGGTGGCAGAGGCAGGAGGATCTCTGAGTTTGAGGCCAGCTTGGTCTACAGCGCAGGTCCAGGACAGACAGGGGTACACAGAAGGGCCCTGTCTCAAAAAAACCAAATCAAACGACAAGAACAACAACAACAAAATAGTTTTGGGAGATTATGTCTTGGAGAATTGAGAAGTCAAATATAGTTTCTGGGAACGTGGGCTGTTATAAAGCACACAAGCCTATGCTCCTGCCTGAAGCTTTCCTGAGCATCTAACCGTGCTAGAGAACACTATTAGCTGTTAGATTTGTCAGGGCCCAAATCTCTTTGGTATAAAATGTAAAACTCAGCATTCACACCCAGCCTGCATCTGTACCTAACTTGCATCCTAGATCCAAAAGTACAGATATGTAGAGACTGATCAGGAGAGCTGAGTGGCCAAGGTGGCCCTGAGACAGTGGGCATGCTAAAGAGCAACAAGTGCCTAGAACTGGCTTTGGTAGGATGTGAAGCAGTGGGAAGTATTTATCTAAAGTTCACCGACAATGGCTTTCTTGACACACCGATTTTTAGGCCTCTTAAAAAATAAGTCTAAGGGTCTAGATTGTAACGCATGAGAGGGGCAAACTGGCTGCTAGACACAGAGCCCTCTAGTGGCTCAAACCCCCAATATCACCCAGAATACTCCAAGGATTTCTCCCAGGATTATTTAATTTTTATTGTTTTCTAGTAACAAGGATTAAAACCAGGGCCTCATGGCTTGTGTTTGCTAGGCAGGCAATCCAGGTTGTCCCTTAAGACAATTTCTGTGATACCAAGAGGAATTTCGCCATTCTCAGATTCCAGATGTTATAAAGAAATATAAAATAAAAAAATACAAAACTTAATATAAGGAAACATGAGCACTGTCCATTGTGGCCTATTTAGCCTTCAGCAGCTCTGTAAGGAAAAAGCTGTGCTGTGTGCT
Organism: Montemys delectorum; assembly: GCA_019843815.1. Taxonomy (NCBI): domain Eukaryota; kingdom Metazoa; phylum Chordata; class Mammalia; order Rodentia; family Muridae; genus Montemys; species Montemys delectorum. The sequence continues at coordinate 17,940 of JADRCD010178842.1, forward strand.
GCTGAGGGAACCTGCTAGGCCTGGAGAGACACTGGTTACTGTGTACTCAACCCACTTGTTCCACAGTTCCTGTCCTTTCCTGCATCATGAGGCTTTCTCTTCTTCATGAACCCCAATGTCACTTATCCCTCAGGCTCTGTATAGTCTCACATGCAGAGCTTTACCATCATCTGACATCTAGGGCACATCCTACACTGAGTAAGCCAGAATCTTTGGGAAGCTCTGGAAAATAGTGAACTGATTGGGCAGCCAAGGTTAAGAATTCTCAAGCCAGCTGAGTTCATGACTATATTCCAAGCACTTGGGAAACTGAAACAGGAGGATTGTTGTGGGTTCAAGACCAGTCTGGAATATCTGATAAATTTTAGGATAGCCGGAACTACAGAGTAAAATGCTTTCTTAGCTCCCTCCAAAACGAACAACAACAAAAAAACCCCGAAAACCCAAAATAAACAAACCCCACCAAAATCCAACCAACCAACCAAAAAAACCCCTAAAACCCAATCAATAAAAAAACAAAACAAACAAAACAAGAACAACAACAACAATCTCACCCACTTTTTCCCATATATGTTTCTTAATTTTGAAAGCCAAAATTGGGCTGGGCATGGTAGCACAGGCCTTAATCTCAGTACTTAGGAGGCAGAGGCAGCTTGGTCTATTTAGTGAGTTACAATACAGCCAGGACTACATAGAGAGAACCTGCTCCCCCCGCCTTCCGCCCCCTCCCCCCAAAGTCAAAATTGGGGCTGGTTAGGTGGCTCAGTGAATAAAGGTTGCCACCAACTCTGACAACCTGAGTTTGATTTCTGGGACTCACTGTTAATGACTGATCTAAGCTGTCCTCTCACCACCACACATGCATGTACCAAATAAATGAAGTAAGAATCCTCCACCAGCCAAACTCTAATGGAAGAGTCTGCTCTTCCATCCCTCCTCCTCTCTGACAGCATCTCAACTCTTTAGCAATTTCTTTCAGTATTTGTTTCCATATTCCTAAATAGCGTAATTTTACTTCTATTTGTCGATTTAACTAAATTAATTAATTGGGTTTTGAAACAAGGTGGATAGACTATGCAGCCTAGGTTGGCCTTGAACTCCCTCTAGAGCCCAGGCTGGTTTGTGATAAGTTTCTTGCCTCAGCCTCCTAAACAAGCAGCTGCTCCTGGCTGATAAACTTTTAAATTACTTAGTCATGTTCTTGGGTGGACAGCAAAAGCTGTAAGTCATCTGATCTTTTTACTGAAGTATCATGGCCACCCAGGTCTCTGACTTCCTACACCGTGATGTTTGGCTGTATTGTTTAATGTGTAAGAGAAGGGAAGGTTCAGGCTAGTTCTGCTCAATGCAGGAACTTAACAAAGGCCTGTGGATGTGGAGAGGAACCGTGGCAAGCCTGTCATTACGTCTTCATTTTCCAGCGTCTCCTCTGCTACCTTCAACTTTGGGTCAGATTCCTGTTCAACTCTGTACAGTAGACATGTTAATCATTTAAGGATGTTCCTCTGGCAACCTCCCCTTTCAAGGCTGAAGGCACCAGATAAGAATAGCAAAGGTATTTTTTTTCCCAAGACTTGTAGGAGACATAATCAAAACACCGTTGACAATCTCCTGCTCCATAGTGACACCTACAAATCTCTAGTCATTGCTCTAAGCCTGAAGTTATCCTGACAAACTCCACCTTGCACTCCTGATTCCTTTCAGTGTCATTCTCTCCTTGGATTCTAGGATCGTAAGTCTCAAGAGACAAACATCCTGCGCAGTAGATCAGAACTGCCCCTGGCAGGGGTGATTTCCTTGTCCTGATAAGACTCTGTATGGCCAGTGCTCGGAGTATGATCAACCAGAATGACCTGACCGTGGCTGTGAGCCACAGTCCCCGCCATGGGGGTGGGGATGGGGGGTGGGCGGTGAGGGTGGAGGTGATCTGAGGACATCTCTCTTTCCAGAGCAACCAGACTGAAAACAAGCTCCTCCCCAGCCTTTCACCATTACTTGTCTCATTCTCAACATGGGAGGCAAGCCGTCAGCCAAGGTTCTGTGGGATCCCAGCATTAGATTTCCTTAGAAATCTTATGTTAGAGGTTGAGGGTAGCCTGGGCTACACAGCAGGAACTTGTCCCCAAACAACAACAACAACAATGACGACAACAACAGAAGACAAACAAAACAAACAAACAAACAAAAACCCCCAAACCTCCCAAAGGTCATGACTTAATTTTTACCTAAACGCTATTCTTACTAAGGCTCCTACTAAGTATACTGATGTTTCCTTGGTTATGGTGTAAATTTATTTCCCGGAGTATATACTTAGTACATATTTTATTTCTTATGTTTTTATTAGATCAGCTTCACATTTTTTAATTCACCTCACACTCCCAGGTCAGTTAGGTATATTGGATTCTCAATACTTCATTTCCCCTCTTAGTTTAATCTAATTACTATTCCTTACATTAGCGTGTGTAAGTCAGAGGACAGCTGTCCAGTGTTAGTTCTCTCCTCCCACTAAGGGATCTGGGCTTGAACTTGTGCTGTCAGGTTTGCACGGCAAGTGCTCTACCCACTGAGCGACCCTACCCGCTTTTCTCCTCCTTAGCTCAGAGTCGTTTTTCTCAATGTGTCCTTCCCTCTGCTCCACTTGGACAGATTGGGCTCTGTGCCCACTGACGGGGATTTTAACACTGTCCAGTGCATCAGCATCTTCTGTCATAGTTGGAGTACACCTTAAAGTAAATTCTCTCAGAAAACTGATTTAAAAAAAAAAAAAAAAAGGCCCGTGGCATTCAAATGCCTTGCTCTTCATAGTGAGTAAGTATTTTTCTCTTAAAAATGTAAAGTCTAGGTAGGCATTATTCTTTTATTATTTAATATGTGCACTGATGAATACGTCTTTACATTTCTTTACACCGTCCCCCCACTCCCCCAAGTGTTTCGGTTTACTACTTCTACTTCTTGGACATTAGGTTTCTTGGTTTAATCCCTCGGTCCCCTTGCTCTCCCCCACAATCACAGGTGGTTCTAGGATGGAACCCAGGTGAATACTCTTCGCGTGAGCCACATGTCCTGCTCCTTCTCTACGCTCTCTTAACCCTTCTACTACTGGGGCCTTTTCTGTTAGTTCCACAAGCTCTGGAGGATGCCCCTGAAGAGCTACTTCCTAAAGAGAAATTTTGGATTTCAAGATTTTCTTCTCATCTCCAAACTTGGACCTAGGCTTTCTCTTTCATTTTGATTTACATAGTCAGCCAGTACCTGGTAAGTGCTGTGTGTCAGGCAATGGGGTGTTAGCACTGCCAAGTCCAAGTGGCTTGAGTCTGCCCTCATTTCCAACACTGAGCATGTGCAACATGCTTCCTTGGCCATGAGGCTGCTTGGCCTCCCCACACAGTGTTCCTCACACTGCAATACCATCAAGAGCACATTATCCAGGAAAAAGTAGAATGGGATACTGAGATCAGGAGTTCAAGGATGGCCTTAGCTGAATAGTGAGGCCAGCCTGGGTTCTGTTTAATTAATGTTGCCTCAATGCTACAAAGCCCAACTCTCCAACTTCTGTCCATGATAGAAATGCCTGACATGTTTTTTCCCCTCTTATGTCTTCAAAGAAAGGTAAAAAATTAGAAACACTTTCCCCCCTAGTGGGCTGACAAGATGGTTCAGTGGTTAAGAGAGCTTGCTGGTCTTGTAGAGGACTTGAGTTCATTTCCCAGCACCGACATCAGGTGACTTACAACTGCATGTAACTCCAGCTCCAGGGGATCTAATACCCACTCCTGGCTTCCTTGGACATCTGCATATATGTGGTATTTACTCACAAAGACACAGTGACAAAGACACGAGACAGACAGACAGACACACACACACACCTACACGTAAGTTTAAGAAAAGATAAATCTTAAAGCAAAAACAAATTTTTTCTATCAGAGTGTATGACACCTGGATTAAAAATAGTTCTATAGTCATTCCATATGGGAAAGAACTAAGCAAGACAAATTCTCAAATTACAAGAAGCAAATAAAAGTAGGGACATTTAGAAACATTTCGAGCAGCCTTGTCAACCTCAGCTGCTCAACTGGAGTTGTCAGTAAGCAGCCACCAGCCTCAGAGGCAGGGACATCTACTCCTCCTTCAGAGGTGGCGAGCTTCCAGAGTGTTAGCTGCCTTTGTTTTCTCCCATGCCAACAGCACTTGCTGATGCTGGCTTTCTGTGAGACACTGTAAGTCGTTTCCATAGGCTGGAGCAATGCCTCAGCTGGTAGAGTGCTTGCCTCTCAAGCATGCAGACCCAAGTTCACTCTCTGGTATCCATGTAAAAAACAAAAGAAGCAGTGGTGTGTGCCTATAATTCCTGTGTAGGAGAGGTAGAGATGGGCTGGGGATGCTGATGGTGGAATGTGACTGAGGGATGGCCTTTGTCCTATACAAATGCATACAAAACCATGCATACACACGTCATTTTCCATATCACCAGGCACAATTAACTGGACTTTTTTTTTTTTTTAACTTCCCTGCTAATGGCCTATCTGATAATGAAAACAACTGCCTAGTGATGAGCCAGCTGCCATATAATTGTGTCTCACATGTTTCAATGGAAGCGAACACCATGTGACTAGAAGGCACTTGAGAGTGGACATTGCTAAGCTTTGTGCCTCTTGTATCTTCAGTCACACAAGCTTTACATTCTTGAGTTTGACTATCTCAACTATGGACCCTGAGGGTCCACTGATGCTCAGAGTGCAGATGAAGAAAGAAAACAGCAACTAACATGATTTTCAAGAAAGAACACTTTCAAATCAAATGTCACTTTCTTCTTAAAACACAGAAACAGGCTACAGAGAGTGAGTAAGAGGTGTGGTGCAGCCCTGAAATCCCAGCATTGTGGAGCTGAGGCAGAAAGATCCCAGACTAGCCAGAGATACATTGAGAGACCTTGTCTGAAACAAAACCCCAAATCAAACAAAACAGCTGTCAGAATGGGCAAAACCAAGTCACTCTTCTTCTATAGCTTGTATCTGAAACAAATTAAAAGTACATTTTCTACTTTGTAAAAAAATTTAAATAAAATTTTAAAATATTTTATTTATTTCACACTTTCATTTCAATGGGTGTTTTGCCTGCAGATATGTCTGTACACTAAGTGCAGGTGGTGCCAAAGGAGACCAGAAGAGGGCACCAGATGCCCTACAACAGGAGTTACAGAGCTTGTGACCCACCATTTGGGTGCTGGGAATTGAACCTATGTCCTCTGGAAGAGCGCCCAATGGTTTTACCTGCTGTTTCCCTAGGTCCTTTATAAGAACTATTTCTAAAAAGTACACTGATAGAAGCAACTTAGCAAGAATAAAGTGTTTCCTTTGAGACCTTTGTTTTTGTGAGAAAAGGCTTCAGTCTAGACTTACCTCTAACTTTCTATAGCACCAAGACTGACCTTGAACTCCTTTGGCCTCAATGTTCTGAGACTCGGGATTATAGATATGGTCACCAAATTCAGCTTCTAAAACTAAGTTTTTGTTGACTTTTTTTTTTTTTTTTTTTTTTTTTTTTTTTTTAAATATAGTCTCTCAAGTACCCCAGGGCTGGCTTTGAACTCACTCTGTAACCAAAGGTAACTTTGAACTCACTGAGGCTAAGGGTAGTCTCCAACTCTGGATCCTCTGCCCAGCCCCCATTGCTGAGAGGCAGCATGTCTTCCAAGGTAATTTAAAAATGTAGTCTTTTGGGGGGCAGGGCTGGAGGGGTGCTGGGACTTAACTCTGGGCTCTGTGCACGCCATGCAGTGCTCTACCACTGAGCTATGTCTTAGCTCCAGCTTGTGGCATGCTTCCTCGTGTAAAAGGTGGAGCTGAACGGACTTAGTCAGTGTGTAGGGATATCACTGATACTAGACTTTAAGTCTAAGCCCCTTCTTCTTACTCAGGTTCCCATTGAGGCCCTGCTCACTCACACCTCTGGTGACCAGCAGCTGAGACCGAAGAGGTGCGCTTGCAACAAGTGACTCTCAGGGTCAGTAAAAGCCAAGCTCCTGTAGCACGAACAGAGTCATGACAAGAAATGTCCACTAGGCACCAGGACAACACCCATCACGGAGGGCAGGGTGGAGGCTGGCCATGTACTGTTTTGTTGGTATTCAGCAGACACTTAAGGACCCAGATAATACCTGGCTATTACATCAACTCTTTTGAGACCACAGACAGTGTTCCACGGCTCCCTGCCATGTGTACCTGGCTAAATGCTCTGTCACTTTGACCTAGACCACTGAGTTCTTGGAGCTAAGTCCCACAAATCTCTTCTCTCAAATGTGGATTTTCATTCAATCTTCTGATTCTAAGGCTAGAATTACCTGAGTGCTGGCTGTGGGTCTTATTCTTTTTACCTGTAAATCATTTTATACAACCTCTTTCAGAAGTATGGTGATTATAATCCTTCATTTTAGGGGCACTCATTAAAGAAAGTCACTGCCAGTATGCTGCCTCTCCAGTCTCTGCATGGTGTCAATCTCAGAGGCGTGGGAAGGGCTGCAATCAAGGGAGGGGAACTTAGCAGCACATTTGCTTGCACTTCCTCCTGGATTTCTCTGCTGCTCTGGACAATGCTCACGGGGCCACAGCTGATCAATAATTGTCTGCCTTAATTGATGACTGCTATGCAGTAAAAGTTGCAGGGTGCTGGCAACCATTCATAGCACAGGAGAAAGAGCATTGTATTTTTCTCTGCTTTTAAAGGGACAGGAAACAGTGCGAGGGCTGCCTAGGAACAGCCTTTGGATATAAGAAAGGAAATCATTTCCTATTCACAGCAAACTTCAATTTACAAAAGAATGGCGGAAGCTAAAAGCCTTGTTGATTTATCACATGAAGCTGAGAGTAATTTTTCTCCCCTTGTTATACCTTTGGATAATCCTGCTCATGCCTGTATGGGTGGCATTAAAGAATTTCTGAATAAAAATAATAATTTCTCGCTTTCAACCTTCATAATTCACATCAGCAAGCACCCTGCTGGGTGGCGATGCTGACTGCCAGTGACTCGTCTTTTCTGCTGTCATTTATCTGCCTCTGCCAGCTGGTTCTCCATTGATCGCAATACCTGCAGGATAATGCGCCCGAAGGCATTCTTCAGTAGATTAACAGCGTCTGTGTGAGACAGTCCATCCAGAGGTTGCCCATTAATGCTTACAATCCGATCTCCAACCTGGAAGGACAAAAGTGGAAGAAAATCACTATCATTAAGAAAAATTAAATTTGAGAAGAATGCCTAAAACTCTTCGTAAGTTACATTTCTCATCTGCCTCATTGCTAAGAGCTGGCTTCTGTGGAGTGCAGGGAACTTTTAACGGCTTTCCCAAATGCAGCCCCATCAGAAAGGCAAGAAGGGCATTAGATTTGATTACTTAGATGCCACAGGTCACTTTTGTGTTTTGGTAGCCAGTAAGAGTGGGGGGCATAAATTAACTGTTCAATGAAGCTCCAGTGAGGAAGCCAGGGCTTTTCTGCTTAATTTTTATACCTCAGTTAAAATTAAGGAACAATAGAAAAAAAACTGATACTTTCAGTTAAGGGAATATTCCAAGATCAAATCTAATTTACAAACCAATTTGTGTAAACAAGATGCTAAAACATCTTGAGAGGGTTTAAGGAGCTGGGATTCCTTCTTTCACTCAAAGCTTTGATAAGAATAACATTTTTATGTGTCCAGGGACTTAATGAATTTCAGGTCTACAGCCTTGCTAATGCATTCTATTCTCAGCATGGGGGGTGCTACTGGCGTTTGCAATTCCAACTTTAAACAAGGTCTCTATGGCTACAACCTCCTCCTGAACCCAACACACACTGTCAGCCCTCTGCCAGTCGACTGGACTTTTACCTTAAGCTTCTGGGTACGTGCGGCCACTCCACTGTTCTGAATCATGGCAATAAATATTGGGATATCTCCTAAAGGACTTCCTTTTCCCCCAGCGATACTGATCCCAAGGGCATCACTGAGCTCCTACAAGGAGAGAAAATAGAAGGCCTGCGTGTTTAATAATAGGCACAGACAGTCTGTCCTTACATGGCACTGAACAAAAACTCTCCGTGATAGCATGGGAGCTGAGTATACACCATCAAAAAGGCCTGTGTCAGCTTTTGCAGTCAGGTGGAGCTCATCTCTGTGAGTGTCCACCCTTACACACAACACAAGATGGGGAAGTAGACTGCATAGTACACGGGGATAATCTGAGTATAAATAAGATAACACAGTGTTGTCCTGGCCTACCGAAGAGCTCAATAAAAGCCAATAGCAGCAGTAAATTCAAAAACAAAAGCCTTCACTGCTGCTCAGTGGAGCGGCCAATTTGACGCAGGCTTGGCAAGTGTGTTCTCATATGGTGTTTATGATTAAACTGCCACACATATCATGTTCTGGGTGTGAACAAACACACTTGGCTTCAAAAGAGCTGCATGCCTGCACTAAACAAAGGATCTGAGAGGGCGCCCACTGTTGTGACAACAGTTTGGAGAGAGAAGTAAAACAGTAGTGAGAATCTTTGTAAAGATGGACCTTGAGCAGAGAGCTGGCTCTCTTCCCACCCCGTCTCCCCATCCTAGGAGGGTTAATATTTTTAAAATGACTGTAAGAACAAATGACAAGTTGCAGTTCTGGCAGGCTGGCACTCAAGCCAAGTCTATCTGCTCCTGTTGACTATAATGGGAAAATCTTGTCAAAATGCAAATAACAATGGCTCATAGCTTCTGTAACCAAAGAAACTAACTGGCGGAAAGTGAAAATCTGTAGAAGTTACAGCAGGGGTACACTGCGCAGGCTCACCACCTCTGTGTGTACAAGCTCATGCACTTGTGAGTGTGTGAGTTATGTGTATGTGTGCATGTGATTAAAGTGTGTGAGTGCTCAGGTATGTGCATATGTGTGTGCATGCTGACTCATGGCCGAGTGTGTTAGGTACATTTTTGCTCTGAGGGAGAATCCCAGTCAGACTAGGAGCTGAAAAGGCAGCTGAACTGTTGATTTTCTGATGCAAACACCACCCTTCGGGCTGAAGGAACCAAAAAGAGGCTTAACTGGCTGCTAGGGAATCAGGGAGGAAAGTGGAAAGAGATCCTAAATTCTGAGCACAAATGTGTGGAATTATCACTAATCTACAGAGGGGCCCTTAACCAGCATGCCAAAATTTTTCATTATTAAACTTTGCTTTAAATCACTACAAAGGCAGGTAGAAATTTCCTTCTCAATCTAACTGGGCCTGCTAAAGCATAAGCAACATTATTTTTCACAGAAGATACACACAACTTAATATTCACGAGGTCTAGGATAAAATCTGATGCTTGTCAACATGCCAGAAGATGTAAACCACCCAGCCCCATGTTCTATAGGGCAGTAGAAGGCAAACTCCGTAACACTGTTTTATATAGATAAGCATGGCCCCTACCAGGCTCCTGGGTGGATCCCAGCAATGGAAAACAAAACAGGGGAGGCAGGAGACAGAAGCACTACTCTTGAGGTAAAGGCCCTCATGGTCACTACCTTATCATGTAAAAATATTCAGAGCCAAAGACAGTTATGACCCCAGTGCTCTGAAGGCAGAGGCCAATGGATTTCTATGAGTTCTAGGTCAGCCTGGTTTACACAGTAAGTTCCAAGCTAGCCAGAGTTACACAGTGAAATTCAAACAACAACAACAAAAAACCAAAAAGCAAAAACCAAAAGAAACAATGCCCTCCGTAGCCAGGTGTTCATCATTTATACCTTAATAAAGCAGAAGAAAGCATCTCGGAGAGGCCATATGAAGAGAACTTAAGACAGATGTGTAGGGGCTGGGAGGGGCTCATGGTAGAGCATGCCTTAGCATGCACAAAGCTCTAGCTTTAATCTCTAGAGCCCAAACCAAATAAAATATCACCAACATGGCAAATGCTCTACCTTAGGGCCACAGAGATGGTTCAGAAGATAAAAACCTGAGCCTGGCCTGAGTTCAACCCCTGAAAATCACTTAATTAATCACTGAGGGCTAGCCTCAGACAGAAAGATGGGAGGAGAAAGAAGAACTGCCTAGGAGCTCCTGGGCCTATTTGATTAGAGTAGGCAGCATAGCTGCAGAAACAGAGAGACCCTGTCCCAACAACGTGGAAAGGAAGAGCTGACTTCCTCAGTTGTCCTGTGACAACTGGGACCTGTGAGCCGTGGGATGTGTACACACGTAAATACACAAACACACAGCCCACATCCTAGATGATACAAACACATGAATTATTCTGTTACCGTTGGTGCTGCCCTGCCGTAACTTAGAATCACTGCAGTGCCTCACTTCTATCCTGTTTACACAGCCTTTGTGTCCAACTGATACTTTCCAAATGCATCACTTAGCAATGCCCTCTGTGCAAAACTCCAAAAAATAGTAATTTATCTTTATTTTAAGGGCATGAATATTTGCCTACACATACATCTGTGTACCACATCCATGCATGGCCTGAAGAAGGCAGAAGACAGTGTTGGAGCCTGCCCTTAGTTACTTTTGGATTGCTGTGAAGAGATACCATGACCAAGGCAACTTATAAGAAAGCATGTAACTGGGGGCTGGCTTACAGTTTCAGAGAGTCAGTCTATGACCATCATGGCAGGGAGCACGGGAGTAGGTACACATGGTGCTGGAGCAGTAGATGAAAGCTTATATCAGATCCACAGGCACAAGGCAGGTCGGGCCTGGTGTGGAGTTTAAAACCTCAAAGCCTACCCCCAGTGACAATACCTTCTTCAACAAGGTCATACTTCCTAATACTTCTTCTTCTTTTTTTTTTTTTTTTTTTTTTTTTGTATTTTCGAGATAGGGTTTCTCTGTATAGCTCTGGCTGTCCTGGAACTCACTCTGTAGACCTGGCTGGCCTCGAACTCAGAAATCCACCTGCCTCTGCCTCCCAAGTGCTGGGATTAAAGGCGTGCACCACCACCGCCCAGCTTCCTAATACTTCTTAAACAGTCCACTAACTGGGAAGTAAACATTCAAATAGTTGAGCCTATGGGGCCACTGTCAGTTCAAACCACCACAGATGCCCAGTAGCTGGAGTTACACTGTTGTGCACCAATGCTGGGAATAGAACCCAGTCTTCTGGAATAGCGGCCAGTGCTCTTAACCGCTAAGCCATCTCTCTAGTCCCCAAGAGATTTATAGTGAGGTCTGTAGGTGGACCACGTGAAAACAGAGTGGGTGTGAGCAGGCGTATTATAGGAACCTATAAAAACAAATGTCTAAAATGGCTTAAGAAATATAAAATATTTTCAAAACCTTAGAATACTTTGGTCCTAACTCTATATGTGTTTTATCCAAAATTGTGTTTACTATTGGTGCGTCTGACTTCTTCATCCCAGAGCATCTAAGCTGCCACTCTAGGAAATACACACAACAAGTAAGCTTGTTTAAATTATAGCCAGGAAGGAAAGATGCTATTTTCTGGCATTCAGGAGGTATTTAGAATTACATACTCTGGCTGGGTGGTGGTGGCGCACACCTTTAATCCCAGCACTTGGGAGGCAGAGGCAGGCGGATTTCTGAGTTCAAGGCCAGCCTGGTCTACAGAGTGAGTTCCAGGATAGCCAGGGCTACACACAGAAACCCTGTCTAGAAAAACAAAAACAAAAACAAAAACAAAATTACATACTCTGTATGTTTTACTTCATCAATTTATTTTTAGTTTTCTAAAATAGGGTCTCTGTAGGCCAGGCAGGGACTGACTATGTAGCCAAGGCTGATCTAAAACTCATGGAAATTCTCTTATGCATGAGGCATCAGGCTCAGCATTTAATCCATACAAAGTATTGGTTTACGATATGAGTTAGTTTTACAATCCCATGCTATAGATGAAAAGACTGAGGCTGACTCAACGAAAGATCAGTGAGCTGATGTCAGATGGGCTGTGTGCCCCATTAAAGTGTCCCATTTCATATCAGTGCTCCACGCTCTAGCCCCTGAAAACATGATTCTATTTTTGAGACAGTCTTTAGGATTCGATTTCTAGGGTGGGCTTTAATTCAGTTGGACAGGAATCCTCATGGGAGAGGCTATGCGACAGGAGAGACTCCAGAATGCTTGTTATATAAGGCAAACAATTGAACACAGGGTCTGGAGAAACGTGGAACAGTCAAAGCATTTGCTATTTTCAAATAGGATGTGGGTTTGACTTCCAGCCCCCGTGTGGTAGTTCATGACCATCTATAACTCCAGTTCCAGAGGACCCAAGGCCCGCACTTCTGGTTTCTGTGGGCACTAGGCAAGCACATAGTGCACAGACACACATGTGGCAAAATACTCACACACAGATCTAAAAAAAAAGAAAAAGGAAAAGAAGCAAAAAAGAGATATGCCAATTGTTTAATGAAAGAAAGATGATTAAAAAAGTTCTAGGCACAGTCAATGGAGTAAATATCCTATAACCAGGAACAATCATGTTCTCTGCAGTCAAGAATGCTGACAAGGCTCCAAGTTCATGCAGCAAGGTATGAGCCATGAGAGAATGTCCACCATTCTGTTGTGTGAAATTTAAACACACACACATACTATTATGAAAAGCAGATATTAAAAAATTCATGGGGCTGGAGAGATGGCTCAGCGGTTAAGAGCACTGACTGCTCTTCCGAGGGTTCTGAGTTCAAATCCCAGCAGCCACATGGTGGTTCACAACCATCCGTAATGAGATCTGATGTCCTCTTCTGGTTGTCTGAAGACAGCTACAGTGTACTTACATATAATAAATAAATAAATCTTTAAAAAAATTCCCAATGGTCACTTACATGTTTCAATCTACTTTAAAAAAGTCTATTTCTGTGAATTACTTTAGTGACTTGGAATAACATATAATCTGATAAATTACATTTAGAGAGAAAATGTACAAGTAGAATAAAATAACAAGTGACTTACTCTGATTATCTCCACAGTCCTTGGTTCCTCCTCTGTGCCTGTGGGTAGAGAAGCAAGACCGTTCACTAATGCTTATGATCAGACCTCCTATGTCTACGGTGTTACACTCCCATGGAGACAGCAGCGATTGTCTAGGTTTTTCAAGAAAAGAGACTAAAGCAAGCAGGGTACAGCCTTCCTCAGCATGAGGACCCAACTGAGTCCTCAGGAGCAGTATCCCAGTGTGGGCAGATGTGGCTACAACCATTTGGTCTGAGTAGAGCGGATAGGCTGCACCAGCAATGGCCTGACGCATGGTTACTCAGAACTGGGGAACAATACATTTATGTTTCATCAAGCATTTTTCTGCCCTACTCAAAGATAATCTTCACCCAAGAGGGCCTTAAAAAAACTCTGTCTCCCTCCACTCTGTTCTCCAGGTCATGTGTACTTCTCAGTCCCTCCAGCTCCTTGTAAAGCATTCATGTTTTCTCTGTAAACAAACAGTTGCACTTTCTGATGCATTCTTAAGTTTTTGCTTTTCTGTTGCTCATGAGATCTATGCACCTCTCCCTCTCCTGCTTCCTCTTGAAATAGGCCTCACTAAGTAGCTTAGGCTGCCTTCGAACTTACATTTCTGGGGAGGATCTGCAGATCTTTTTGTGCCAACCAGGTTTTGTAGGCTGGGGATGCCTGGGAAGGAAGGCCGACAGCTGCTGTGTGCACTGTGCAGATCCCCCTGGAAAGAAGACACTGGTCACTTGTGTGCTGGCACTACCATGGCCCTGGAGACACCCCCTTAGTCTGAGTCTGCAAGGGGCTGAGGTCACCAGACGTCTACTGACCATTATGAAAAAGTTGAGAAGCAAAACTAGTCACTGCACTCACCCCTCTCCACCCAGGCCCATGTAAACACTTGCTCTTGTGGTCCCCACTGTGGATGTTCGCTTCTCAGTCATAGTAGAAAGAGTCATTTGAGCTGCTTTTGCAGTACGTGAAATCAAGCATTTTCCTAGTCTGCTAGTGTTACAGCCTTCAGTGATCAGCCCTGTCCTTTGAAGGAGCAACCAGCATGACCCAGACCACAGCCCATGTCTTGCTTAGCCAGTGTGTGGAGCTAAATCAACAGAAAGGAGACCGAGTACAGACTTCTAGAGAAAGCAGTAACTAGCCAGGCTGTGGTGGCACACGCCTTTAATCCCAGCACTTGGGAGGCAGAGGCAGGCGGATTTCTGAGTTCAAGGCCAACCTGGTCTACAGAGTGAGTTCCAAGACAGCCAGGGCTACACAGAGAAACCCTGTCTCAAAAAAAAAAAAAACCAAAAAAAAAAAAAAAAAACCCAAAAGTTTAAATATTTCTGAAATAAGAAAGGGCATACAATATATAATTCCAGCCCTAAGGAGGTAGAGCCAGAAGATCCTGACCCTGGACACACATTTGGGAATCTCTCTCAAAAAGCAAAAATAAAATGAAAAACAAAATGTCTATAATTTCTATTTTATACATAGAAGTATTTTGCTTTGTATGTATGTATGTGCACCATATGGACCAGCCTGAAGCACTGCATCTGGAGCTACAGATCATCATGTGCCATGATGTGGGTGTTGAGAATTGGACCTGGGTCCTCTGCAAGAATTACAAGTGGTTTAAACCCTAAGACAATGCTCTAGTCTCCACATGTTCTTTATCACATACCCTCTACTCATCAATTAATTCATCTTCTAAAGTTCATTTGACTATAGGTTATAGATACCGGAATACTTTTGGATAGACTCACTTTTCTTTGGTGTGGCACAGAGGTCCCATGTGACCCTAAGCTGACCATACCTTATATACTATCTAATTGAGCATGACCTTGAACTTGTGATCCTCCTTCCTTACCTCCCTGGGTATTAGGATGGCAGGTGTGTGTCACCATACCAGTTTACATGGTGCACAGAGTTTTATGAACCGGCACTTATACTAACCACTATTAAACACCACACTGTATAAACTTACAATGAAGTAAGAAACCCAGTGTATCCACCACCTCAGCTGCTCATCCAGGGGGAAGAACAGTTTTACCCTAGTATGGCTCACACTGTACTCTCATCTCCTGTGTATGAGGCTTTGATGGAATCACTCAAGACTGGCGAGTCTTCCACCAGACAGGTTTGCCTGAGACTGCTGACTGTAGCTCCTACGTCAGCTTAAGTCTCCACTGAATCCTGACTATCCACTTGTGTGTCTACGTTATCTGCTAATTACAGAAGCCAGGGGTGGAGTGAAGAATTGGTATTTAACAATGTGGATTAGTTTGATTGTTTTGAACATTCTTCTTCTTTTTTGAAATTGTATTTACACGTATGTGCTCATATCTGTGTTAGTATAGGTGTCAAACTCCTTAGAACAGGAACTAAAGACAGTTGTGAGCCACCATGTAGGTTCTGGGAATTGAACCTGGGTCCTTATGGAAGAGCAACAAGTGCTCTTAAACCTTGAACCATCTCTCCACCTGCCATTTTGAAGATTTCTGGAGTCAAAGCAGCTAGTCTGTGATCCTGTGTGATCAATGACATAAATTTAAAATTCTTTTATTATGTTTGTGTGTACGTGCATATGTGTGTGTGTGTAGAAGCACATGTCATAGTAAGTGACAACATATTACGCCACACAGACAACATAGCGTATGGAGGTCAGAGAACAACTTTGGGAGGCAGTTCTCTCCTTCTACCCTAAGAGTTCCAGGGATTAAATTCAGGTCATCAGGTTTGGTAGCAAGTGCTCACTGGTCCTCCATGATATCTTTTGTTGCACATTTTCTCATGCTAATGAGCAAAGCTGTAGCTAAGGGCTTTGCAGAAGCAGCTATGCCAGCTGCAAACCCAAAGCACCTTAGGCTGTGGGAGGCTGCGGCCACGAAGAAACTAGGAGAGAACTAAAGGCACTCTTTAATCTTAAAAAAAAAAAAAAAAAAAAAAAAAAAAAAAAAGAAGAAGAAAAACTAGGGGGTTGCATGTAAATGTCTACAGCTGAATCATGTGCCAAGTGGGACTGAGAGCAGTCACCGAGAGTGTCAGCCATTATAACATACACACACAAATTACCGTGAAAATACTTCATTAAAAAGGTGGTACTGACATCAGTCTTGCAAATAAATATATTTGCTAACTTGCAAAATGTCACCCACTAATACCTCCCTGCCAGGAGAGAAACGCCCAGACTTCGCTCTCCTAGGAGTGCACCGTTAACTGCCCTCAGCGTGTGTGAGTGGCTATTCACAAGTTAACTTTATAGCAATGTTTAATTGGATGAATAGAACAATGTTGTGCTAATGAGGTCAAATTGCCACCAGATGTTGCTTCTTTTTTTTTTCCTTTTCTAAAATAAACACAGCTGTGTACATGTGTGCACAGGCAATATTGAACACTGAGAGAAAAAATGGTTCTAAGAAAACACAGACAGTAAAAGAGAGAAAAATTTCTTAATGAATTTCCGCGCCCACCTTTCATTTTTATTTCACACACACACACACACACACACACACACACACACACACACACACACGAAAGCACACTGAAGCTGGTGTTGTGAACATGCAGCATGGCAGACATTATTTCTAAATAATTGTATATGAAATGCGAAACTTTCCCCCAGTGGGCACACAAGAGTAAGTGAATCTGCTGGGAAGGACATCAACAACCTGGCTGTTCTGCGAGGTCTTCCTCGAGGAGGCCCAGGAACCTGCTCGGAGTCTCCCAATCTCCAGCTGGACAAGGCCCTGGACGCACTTGGGAAGGCAAGAAAAGCAGAAGTGAAGTGTGGTAGCACTTATGATCTAAAACACCAGTGCAGGCGTTCAGCCATCTCTGCAGCAGATGCTGACCAGAGGATAACCAGGTCAACAGGCAAAAGGAGATCCTGCCATCCAAACCCCAAATAAAACAGAAACTCAGCAGCTTCAGATGCATTAAATGGATTTGATATCAGTGTGCCTTTCTCTCCTTCCACCTCCCTTCTGACAAAACTGGTCATAAAGAACACAACAGTCAGGAAGTGAGAGAAAGAAACCCAACAGGAAACAGTTCACAAATTCAGGTCCTTTGAAGAGTAACTGGGAGCTGTACCAGGAACACGATTATTTAACAAACCCTCTGTCTGAACAAACTTCCACAGTTGTTTTAAGATCCACTGGTTTCAACCAAAGAGGAAGGAGTTCCAGGAGGCAGAGGGCTGAGAAGTCTGAGCTGCAGGCTTCCACAAGCTCACCAGAGCCCAGGGTGGGAGCAACCTGCCCGAGCAGAGCTTTGTGACTCTGTTCTTATTTGTGAAATGAAGAAATCAGTCTAGATGAACTTTAGCACTTCCTTGTAGTGCTAAGTTGGGATTAATTAATACAGAGGGGAAGGGATGGATTCCTAGCACATTCTGTCCAATGAGCTGGATTACCAACAAGTCTGGCAGTTAGAATGCTCACTAGCATGAGGAACTGCCTCAAATCTCCAGGCAGGTTCCTCTGTCTGCTTAGCCATCAGGATAGCTTTCCTTTAAATCTGTTCTTAGGCATTTCGAACAATCATGCGTTATATTTTTGTAAGAACACAGCATCCAACTAAGGTCAGGCAGACTGGGACAGCTCTGTGAGCACTGATCACCATAGCTAGGTGGGAAGCTGCTTAGGGACTTACCTTGAGGATGGTGGCCACTGTCTCCTGTGAGGCATGTCTCATGTCCTCTCCATTCACAGACAAGATCTGGTCTCCTCGAATTAACCTCCCATCGAGGTCTGCAGCCCCACCTTTCACAATGTCGGAAATAAACACTCCGCTTCCACTCCTGTTAATATCGACAAGCATTGTGGGATTGGCATAGCCAGTTAGTTATTAATTAAAAAATTGGGCATTCTTTATAAAGACTAAAGTTCTAAGAACTAGAACTCAGAAGTTCTAAAATCAATCCATCAAGTCCAATGCCACCCACTAACTTTCTAAATAATAAACTTTATGCTTAGATTATGCCCATTTGTGCTATGTATTGTACATCCATCCTTGCCTATTGTATTTCTGTTTTTATTGGTGGTGATACAAGCAATGGTGTGTGTGTGTGTATGATTTTAGAGAAGTAAATTGGTAATTAACTTTCTATTATTATTGTTGTTATAATAATAATAGTTATTATTATTATTATTATTATTATTATTATTATTATTATTATTATTTTGAGACAGGATTTCTCTGTGTAGTTCTGGCTGTCCTGAAACTCACTTTGTAGATCAGGCTGGCTTCACAGATTGGCCTGCAGAGGCAGGCCTCCCAAATGCTGGGATTAAAGGCGTGCGCCTCCAACTCCATTTCCTTTTTAAATAGGCAGAATCTATGGCTGGCATACAGAGGTCCATGGCTGGCTGCTTTCTGCTGTGAGTGTGGGTCTGTAGTGACCCCAGCACCCCACACAGATACAAAGTGAGCAAGCACTTCTCTTAGAGAAAAGCCCATTGCTAATGACTTCCTTTGCTTTTCTTTTTCTTTTTCTTTTTCTTTTTCTGGTTTTTTGAGACAGGGATGACTTCCTTTTCTTAAAAAAGGAAATCATTTATGACTCATGTGCTTACATTAATGCATTCATGTTTATGTGGGTATGTGCATGCCCACACATTCATGGATGGCAAGAACAGCATGTGGGATTTAGTACTTTTCTTTCAGCATGTGGTCCCAGGAATCTATGAAGTCATCATTTTGATGGCCCCTGCCTTAACATTCCGAGCCTTTTCACAAGCCCCTGTTGGTTTTATCATTAATTTCTCCTTCCTCTTGTATTTCCTTGACTACACTCCACCATCCAGTCTCCTATAAGGCAGGCTGGCCTGGAATTTCTGCTCCTCCTGCTTCTACCTTCTCAGGGCTGGGATCATAGGCCTGTACCTCCAAGACTGTTTTATGGAGTTCTGAGAATCTAATCCAGAGCCTCATGCTTGCTAGGCTAGTAGTTTCCCAACTGAGCCACAGCCTCTTATTTGCAGTCTTAACTTCCTTTATTTGCTAAATAAATTTGTTTCAAAATGAAGAGCTTAAAAAGTGGACATCTTGGAGCTAGAGACATGGCTTAGCACTGAAGAGCATCTACTGTTCTTGTGGAGGACCTGAGGTATGTTCCCAGCATCCACACTGGGTAGCTTACAACCATGTGTAATTCCAGCTTTCTCTCTTTCTTTTGCAATTTGATCTGAATCTGTAGCCCAGGCTATCCTAGAAAATACTATATAATCCAGGTTATTATCAAAGTTGTGGTGATTTGACTTCCAGAGATGTGAATTTCAGTTGTGAGCTATCTTACTTTTGTACTGTTGTTGTTGTTGTTATTATTATTATTATTATTATTATTATTATTATTATTATTTTTAAAGATTTATTTTATTTATCGTTATACAGATGGCCGTGAGCTATCATGTGTGTGGCTGCTGGGAATTGAATTCAGGACCTCTGCCAGCCCTGCTTGCTCCGGCCCCACTCACTCCTGCGTAATACACTGTAGTTGACTTAAGACGCACCAGAAGAGGGCATCAGATCTCATTATGGGTGGTTGTGAGCCACCATGTGGTTGCTGGGATCCAAACTCAGGATCTTCAGAAGAGCAGTCAGTGTTCTTACTGGCTGAGCCATCTTGCCAGCCCCTGTTGTTGTTGTTGTTGTTATTATTATTATTATTGAGTATACACCAGGGCAATTGATTTTTTATAGAAGGTATGCTGAAGGTTGAAGACAGGTCACACATATACTATGTATGTGGTTTGGAACTGGGCTATCTCTCTATACCTACTGATCATTATTAGCACCTGAAGCATCCTCATTTTTATGGGTGTCTACTATTCTGTGGATGCTCCATGATTTCACTTATAAATGTTTACTGCTGTAGTTGGAGGCACAAATGTGGGAGAGAAGGGCCTAAAAGTGCGGCAGACTAAGTCTCATGTAATAGCCAACTTTATTCAGAACATCAGAGAATTTGTATTCTGAGGGTTAAGAAGAATCACTTGAGTAAGGTGTTTAATCACAAGGACAAGCCACATATGGCAAAAGATGGTTTTTCTATAGAGGCATATGAATAGCAACAGCTGAAGTAACTCCACTCTACCTGGGTGAAACACAAAAACACATTCCAAGAAGGAACAGAGGTCGCAACACACTCTCTCTCACTTTTTTTTTTTTTTTTAGTTTTCTTACAAGCACTCAGAAATTTCTTTATATAACTTCATTCTTTTTTTTTTTTTTTCACTTTTTTGTTTTGTTTTGTTTTTTCGAGACAGGGGTTCTCTGTATAACCCTGGCTGTCCTGGAACTTACTCAGTAGACCAGGCTGGCCTCGAACTCAGAAATCCACCTGCCTCTGCCTCCCAAGTGCTGGGATCAAAGACGTGCACCACCACTGCCCAGCATAACTTCATTCTTGAAATGTGTTCTGACAATTGAAAACCTGTTGCTGAACAATCAAGATTCCAGGGGCGCTAACAGCTTCAAGTCACAGAACAGGAGTGGAACAAGCGGAAGCTTGCCTGAGGGCTTCTGTTTCTGTTCTACTTTTCTTTTCTTTTCTTTTTCTTTTTTTTTTTTTTAAAGATTTATTTATTTTATGTGTTTAAGTACACTGTAGCTGTACAGATGGCCATGAGCCATCATGTGTGTGGCTGCTGGGAATTGAACTCAGGACCTCTGCCAGCCCCTCTCAGCTCTGGCCCTGCTTGCTCAGGCGTAATTCACTGTAGCTGTCTTCAGACGTACCAGAAGAGGGCGTCAGATCTCATTACGGGTGGTTGTGAGCCACCATGTGGTTGCTGGGATCCTAACTCAGGACCTTCGGAAGAGCAGGCAATTTGGTAATTTAACTTTCCCTTTGTGTCATTTTTGTGTAAAACTGTCTAATTTGAAAAAAATGTAGGTTATGAAAAGTAAAGATTTAGGCACTGTTTAATTTTTCTTTTGATTATTTTAAATTAAAATTTTCTTCAAGAATAAAAAAAAAAGTAAAAAGCAAACCTGTTGCTGAGCTAGCTACATATTTCTTCTATTCCTTGGTGACTGCAAACAATATGCAACAAACGTCTGCAAGCACGCCTTTAAGGAATTACAGAATTACTTGTTAAAAGGGTTTGTAAACTTTAAGAGATGCATCTGGTCCTTTACAAAGGAAAGTTTCATGCTGAGGAATGTAAACGTTCTTTTCAAACCAAACCTGCACTGCAGGTGAATGAGGGTCATCCCATCTATCACCTGATAGTAAAGAAGAACACTGTGTGTGTGTGTGTGTGTGTGTGTGTGTGTGTGTGTGTGTGTGTACCAGTAATCCCAGCTGAGACAGAACTAGCCTAGGCTACACGGTGCTATCCTATCTCAACAAGCAATCCAAAGCACAACCACCATTCTCCTCTTGAGATGTCCCCAGGTAAAAAGAAAGCAGCTGACCACTATCTCTGCAGTTGCTCTGTACCCAAGTGTGTAAGAGAAACCCACAAATACTGCCCTAGGCAGCCACTCTAATCCTTAACTGTGGAGCGGAGCGCAGAGCGCAGAGTCAGCAGCCCAGCTGGAATCAGGTGTGCCCACTGGGTCCAGTTGTATCTCACCATGACACGTCTTCAAAACCCATCAGTAGAAGAGGAAAGGCTGGCCCTGACTTGAACCCCATCCTTACCGTTTCCCAACAATGCTCAGGCCTAGTCCTCGGCCAGTCTTCTTCTGCAGATCCACAAGGAACACTTCCAAGTTCTCCTCATCTCTGTACTGCGCCTCATCTCTGTATACCACCAGCCGCACCTTCTGTGGGGTCTGCCTCAGGGCTGTGATGGCTTCTTCATGGCTGGAGCTCCTCAGATCAACCCCATTAACCTGTAACAACAGCCATCCTGAGATGGGTGGCTTACAGCAGGGGCTTCAGCCTGCTGCTGCTCCTTGATCTAACCAGTGAGAAATCTCAACAGCGGTCCAAGTCATTCCCAGAGTGCACCATGTGAGCATCAGGAGAATGAGCTGCTTCTCACACAAAGACCCTACCACGCAAAGAACAGAGGGTGGGCTGGTGCTTGTGGCATATATTTACACAGCTGTGAATGTCATTGTGGAGTTAGGGGAGCTGGTGTGTGTATGTGATGTATTTGTATGCATGTGGTATGGGTGTGTGATGTCTGTGTGTATGTGTGTGTGTGTGGTATGAGTGTGCATGTGTGTGTGGATATGTGCTGTATGTGTGGTGTGTGTATAGTGTGTGTGGTGTGTTTGTGTGTGTGTACCCCTATTTATTTACTTATTGAGGTGGAAGGGAAGTAGCTAGTACAGTTATCAGGCCAGTTAGTATCTGTGGGCTGTTTACTGTTATACTTGATATCTTCACCCTTTTTGGTTTGTCTGTTTGCTTGTCTTTGACTCTTTGAGATGGTCTCATTGTGTAGTCCTGGCTGTCCTGGATATGCTATGCAGACCAGGGTAGCCCCAAACTCTGAGATCTGCTGCCTCTGCCTCCTAAGCCCTGGAATTAAAGGCCTCCACTGTTACAAATCTGGCTCAGATCACATCATCTTTAGAAGTGGCCCAGAAGGAAATAAAGGATAGGTGTTTTCAACAGCTTCAAGGAAGTCCTTGAAGGCTTCTCATTTGAATCTGATGGCATGGGCACAGAGAGGTCTGCCACCAGAGAACATAAGATAGTGGGAACAGTTAGCAAAGCCACAGTACTGTTGACAAGTCACACGAATGAGGGCAGCTCAGGACCCCTCTGAGCCTGTTCTCTTGCTCTATTATATGGAGATTATAGCTAACCTATTTTTTAAAGTAAATATTTCCATAGTACTTGTAATGCCAGTCCTTATGGATCCACCCTCAGCTTTACCAGTGAATATTAGCTGCATAAATACTTGTGATATCTTCACATATACACATACTATACTCTCTTCACATTCACCATCTCCTTATTACCTTCTGTCCCCCAACCCTCTTCCTGATCTTCCTCTTTTCAAATAGTCTCCCTTCCACTCACATGACTTCCTCCCACCTAGACATGACACATGACAAAACATGACACTTGACTGAGTCTGACTTATTTTGAGTACGTGATTCTACCCAGTTCCATCAATTTTCCTGAAAATTTATTTGCAGGATCTCTTGTTCATTCAGTGTGTAATTTTTTAGTTCTTCAAATATTCCGAGTATTAACCCTCTGTTGTGTAAGTATCAAGCAAAGATTTCTTCTCACTCTCTCTTCCACTCTGGTTAACTATGTCCTTTGCTATGCAAAAGCTTTCTAATTGGATGCAAATTTGTCAGTTCTCTCTCTCTCTCTCTCTCTCTCTCTCTCTCTCTCTCTCTCTCTCTCCCCCACCCCCACAGGATTTCTTTGTGTAGTCCTGGCTGATCAACCTTTGAACTCACAGAGATCCTCCTCCTGCATCTGGCTCCCGAGTGCTAGAAATAAAGGTGTGTGCCATCACTGCTTGGTGTCAGTTCTTTTATTTCTTAAGTGACTGGAGTCAATGCCTATGCCTACTCTTCAGTTGTTTCTCCTCTTTTCCCTACTAGTTTAAAGTCTTGAATTATGACTCTTAGTTACTTTTCTATTAATATAATAAGACACCATGACAGGAAACTCATAAAAGAAAGCACTTACTAGATCTCACAGTTCTAGAGGGTTTAAGGCCATGATCATTATGGTGGGAGCATGATTATAGTCCAAAGTCCCAAAGTCTTCCAAACCCCATCATGGCCAGGACTGCCACATGGTAACAGCCCATTCCTTGATACCAACTTATATCCTAGTTACTTTCTATTGCTGTGACAAAACACCATGATCAAGGTAGCTCATAAAAGAACAAGTTTATTGGGCTGACAGTTTTAGAGGGTCAGTGTATAGCCACCATGTCTAGGAGTGTGGTAGCAGGCTTGGTGCTGGAGTAGGAGTTGGGAGCCTTCATCTAATCCATAAACAGGAGGCAGAGAGAGGAAGCTAACTGGGAATGGCATGAGCTTTTGAAGCCTCAAAGCGCACCCCCAGTGACACACCTCCTCCAACAAGGCCACACCTCCTAATCCTTCCCAAACAGTTCTACCAATGAGGGGCCAAGTATTCAGATATATGAGCCCATGGGGACCATTCTCGTTCAAAGCAGCACAGTGGTATTTGATATATTTTGAACTGTTAGATAGGGTGAAACAAGAACCAAGTGCATATCCAGTTTTGTTTTGTTTTGTTTTGTTTTGTTTTGCTTGTTTTTCTGAGACAGGGTTTCTCTTTGTAGCCCTGGCTGTCCTGGAACTCACTCTGTAGACCAGGCTGGCCTCGAACTCAGAAATCCACCTGCCTCTGCCTCCCAAGTGCTGGGATTATAGGTGTGCGCCACT
Source organism: Montemys delectorum (assembly GCA_019843815.1). Lineage (NCBI taxonomy): Eukaryota > Metazoa > Chordata > Mammalia > Rodentia > Muridae > Montemys > Montemys delectorum. The sequence continues at coordinate 42,181 of JADRCD010178842.1, forward strand.
ACTGCCTCGCCAGTTTTTTTAAAGAGGCACTTTTTCTTCCAGTGTATATTTTTTGTCTATAGCTGAGTATCTGTTTTTGTCTTGGCATCATGTTGTTTTTGTTATTATTGTTATGGATAGTTACTCATTTACTGCTTATACCAACTCTCTGAAATATACACTGCTATCATTACCACTTATAGACGAAGAAAACAAGGTATGGAGAGGCTATGGACCTTGACCAAAGTTAAACAGCTAACAGGTAGAGGCGCTGTCAACATTTGAACCCACGCTTCTTTTCTTCCTATATGGATGTGTATGTGTGTATATGTGTGCTCATGCATGCACATGCATGTGTGTGTGTGTATGTGTGTATGATTATAGAAGACAGAGGTGACATTGTGTATCTTCTTCTATTGTTCTTTCTCTACCTTATATATTGAGGCAGGGTCTCCCATTTGAATCCAGAACTTACCAATTTGGCTAGTCTCAGTAGCCAGCTTGCTATGGGGATCCTCTGTTTTTACCTCTCAAAGGCTGGGATTACAGGCCATGCCTACTTGATACTTTTGTGGGTACTGAGGAGCTGAACTCCAGCCCTCATTCTCATCTCTCCAGTTCCTAATCAAGACAGTATTTCTACTCTAGTCCTTTTACCATGCAGTCTCCTAAGAAAGCCTGTGAACAGGTTATTAGAGGACGTGCCACAAAGAGTTAAATATAATTGATGTGATTACTGAATTTCTACAAAGAAGAAACTCAGGGGCAGGGTAGCTTTGGACTCAAAGTTAGCCACTCCCTCCAGGTCACATCTTGGCAAAGAGCCAAACAAAGGGGAGACTGTCTCCCACCTGGCCGGTAGAGGCAAGACTGGAAGAGCTCCTGACATGTGACTTCCACCCTTTGTTCTGATACTGCCCTGCATGGCCCAGGAAGGTGACGCCTGCCTTTGAACTCAGCCCCTTCATCTGCTGCAATAAACACAGGCATGTTTACTGCAGAACAGAAGTGTGTGGGCTGTGGAAACTGCTGCAGAGCTGTGTTCTTTGTGTAGGATTCTTCACTATTCCTTCAGGCCACTAAATGCTCTCACATGTTAGTGAAGAAACCCACTGAGCAAAGGGAAGGCTGTGTCTCTTAGGAAAGCTGAGTGGATTATTTTCCTAGGGTCCAATAGATGGCACACAAGACCACTTCTGTTAGTTAAAACACAAGGTAACTAACCTCAAGGACTCGAGGTGGACTCTGAATGCCATCTCAAAGGCCTCAGCAAACACACACATAATTGAAGGCACTGTCACTGAATTCCAACATTATGAAGGCAATCTCTACCAAATGCCGGCACTAAGGGACCTGCTCAGTTCAGAGCGACTTCAGCCCGGTTTCCACTTGCTCAGGCAGCAGGATGAGACAAACAGTGCAGTGCAGCCTGGACACTGGGGTACCACTTCACATCCCATAGAAAGGCAAGCTTGTTCACAGTATTGCTTTCTGAGCTTGGGGTGGTAGGAGTGGCCTCCTGTTTGAGAAGGGCTCTTGGAGATGTCACTGTCACATCCTTCAGTAGGATGGCATATGGGAAGTGGATGAGCCATTGCCAGGCCAGGGCTCTGGTTACTTACTGTTTTATGATAAGTTCATGGGGAAAATCAGGAACTAACCCTCCTTCTGATCCCATTTAAACAGGTTATAAATGGTATTATAAGGTAGGGTAAGAGAAGAGACTGGCCAAAATAAAAACAAAGCAAAACAAAACAAAACAAAACAAAAAACACTAGGAAGAAGACAGTCCATGCTAATCAACGTTAAACAATTGTTTGGTGGTGTCTCTTTAACAAAATCGGGCTTATCCTAATTTTAACATTAGGACACTGTGATGTTCAGTATTGATTAACAGTTTAACTAGATCTATAACCACTAAAGAGATGAACCTTGGACTCTAAGTCTTCGGATTATACGGATCAGGCTGACTGAAGTAGGAAGACCCACTCTAACGTGGGCAGGACTTTTCCATGGGCTCCTATCCCAGAGTGAGCAAGGAGTGAGCTGAGCACATCACTGCTCTCTTTCCTGAGTCTGGATGCATGAAGCTTAGCTGTCACTCATTCCTGCCACCAGGCTTCTGGCCACAGGCAGTACCTTTGAAGCTGTAAGCCAGATAAGCCCTTCCCCTTAAGCTGCTTTCTGAGGTACTCAGTTGTGCCAATGAGATGAATAATTATGAACAGATATCGTTACAGCCATGGCAGACCAGCTTGCAGAACACTGAGGACCCTCCTGAGCAGAAAATGTACTTACAGAAGAAAGCAGGAAAGCAGCTATATATAATAAAGAGAGAGAGTAGTTTTTAAAAATGGTATTGAGAAGTGAATCCAAGCCCCCTCTCACTGAGCCATGTGCCCAGCACTTTAAGTAATGTTTCTGACTGGTGTGGCGGCTACTCTCTGTAAGCCAATAATTGAGAAGCAGACGCAGGAGTATTAGGAATTCAAGTCCAGCCTCAACTATCTTGTGAGTTTGAGGCTAGCTTGAGCTACAGTATGAAGTTCTCTCTTAAAACAAAAACAAAAGTGGTTTAATTTGGGCTGACAAGAGGCCTGAGTAGGTAAAGTCACTTGGCATCCAGTCTGATGACCTGAGTTTGATTCTTGGAACTCACATGATAGAAGGAGAAAACCAGCTCCTATAGACTGTCTTCTGACTTCCTCATGTGCGCTGTAGCACATGTACACACATGTGCTCATATACATTATAGGCAATAGATGAATACATGTTAAAAAAGGTTTTGTTTATGTTTTTATTTTTAACTAAACCTCACTAAGTTGACTACCCTGCCCTTGAACACACTCTAAATCTCTGACAGGCTTTAAACTCATGCTGCCTCCTGAGTGCTGGGACCATAAGCCTGCACCAACAAGCCTAGCAGAAAAATTCTATTAACGTATAATTGATATAAATCAGGTATACATATTTGCATATAGAAACCTATTTTGTATGTATCAGTATTTCGTCTATATGCATGGCTATGTACTACATGCACGTCTGAAAGCCACAGAGGTCAGCAGCGTGTGTTGGATCCCTGGCACTCGTGTTACATATGACTGTGGGTATTAGTAACTGATCCCAGGTCCTTTGGTCTTCCCTTGCTGTGAAATGCAGAGTCAACACTGAAGTTCCTATGTTAATATTAAAGCCATTAATCTTGAAATGTCAATTATGACAACACCAACTAACTAGAAAATCTAGGAAGGATAAAACAGACCAGAAGTCCCCCAAACTTTTGATCACTAAAACCCAGTGTTGTCTGCAAATGCATCCATGCTAACAGTCAAAGATGCTCTCCTTGTTATTTCACCTCAATCTAGACTTAGCCTGAATTCTCCTCTCACCCTTCACACCTAGGTTTTCCTCTTACTTACACCTCTGCTTTCTTCCTGGAAGGCAGAAATGAGCCACCAAGGGGAGAAATAAAATCTTGTGATGTCATTCATAATTTGCTACATCAAAGATACAAAGCAAAAAATGCCCATGCTTGCCATCAAGTCTATTCCATTAAATTCATCCAATGAAAGAAACAGATGCTAGTCTCCCACCATTGAAAACCTCTCTGGTGCCACCTACTAGAATGCCTGGAGCTGAATGGCATCCTGCTCATCTGTCCCTCAGTGTCGCAGGGCCCATTGTGCTGCCATTTATTTATTTTACACATATTAATCCTATCAGTGGAAGCTAGCTCAGTTTATGAGTTTTGCTTCTCCTACTTCTGAAGACTGATTTTTCTTATTTAATTATGTATATGTACATGAATATCTGTCTGTGTATAGGTATGTGATGTGAGTGCAGCTGTCCTCAGACGACCAGGTGTCAGATTCTCCTGAGAATGTAAGTTGCCTAACACGGGTTCTGGAAATCTAACAGTACACACTCTTAGCTGCTGAGCTATCTCTTCTGCTCCCTGGAATCTTTTAAAAGGCTCTAACAGTTTTTCTAAATGACAGGTAAATTAAAGAATTTGGTCGCCAGGTGGTAGTGGCGCACGCCTTTAATCCCAGCACTTGGGAGGCAGAGGCAGGTGGACAAGGCCAGCCTGGTCTACAAAGTTGAGTTCCAGAACAGCCAGGGCTACACAGAGAAACCCTGTCTCGGAAAAAAAAAAAAAAAAAAGAATTTGGACAGGTAGCTCAGTGTTTGGAAAGTACTAGATGTCATCTAAAGGGAAAGAGTTTACATAATGCTAGTGATGCGGCATGGCTTTCCTCGTTATAAATGGTCTATTAAAATCAAGGAAACGATTTGTGGTGATAAAGTTTTAAAATTGCAGGTATGTGTTGAAGTATGTGTCTATATGTATGTTTTTAGCAGGGGATTTAGTAAGAAATAACAGTGACAAAAAATCAAGTTGTAATATAATATATCTTGTCTGATATTAAAATAATAGAAGTACAAATGGTACTTTCTTTTGCACTAAAAACATTTTCTCAGATTTAGATAAAGAACTTTATGACTACAAACTAGTGAGTTGTTCAATGAACATTGAAAAGGGGAGAATCTGACATAGGCTTTGATCCACAGAAGAGAAATCACGAGGATATAATTGAATAAAAGACAGACAATCTGACCTATGGACCAACATCAATCATGCTCATTGTTACAAAGTGCAATTCAGAATGAGGTACCTCTAATATCTGGTCTCCAGCCCATAGTCTTCCGTCTCTGGCTGCTGCACCTTCTTCATAGACTTCATGGATAACTATAGCATCCTATAAACAAAACTCCCATTAATTCTCAACAACCACAAACAACCTTGGGCAAGCACCAGATGATGGGCAGCAACTCACAGTTGGCAATTTGCTAATGAAGTTTACAATGCCTGATATATACATAAGCAGCACAATTATAGGTTTAGAAATCTAATTATGTTTTCCAAAGATGATTATTTCACTCCTTTAGGACAGGATTTGCGTCAGATCCCATGTTAAACTTCCCTCATGTTTTTCTGTTGACCTTGAACACTGCTGTTGTGTTCAAACCTGAGGTGAACTCTGGGTCATTTGCTTTTTACTGGTAATTTTAAATAGTTTCAGGTATTTATTAGAGCTCAAGGGTTCAGCACAGAAGTGTGGCCTGATCAAGGGTTCCACCAGGCCTCATTACTTGTGCAATGAAAGCAAAGAACTTTGAGAAATTAGCTCGTGCTGAAGGACAAAGGAGGTAGGGGAGGGAGCACTGAGAACCCAAAGCATAGGTCAGCGGTGGGCTTGGAACCCCTTTGAACTTAACATTCTAGGTCAAGTACGTAGGACACCAGCTGTGGCAGGTAACCTGTGCTTTAAAAAATGTATCTTCACTAATGAATTAAAAATAATTTTCATCTCTTCATATTAGTAACCTCAATTTTTTGTTTTCTTCCCTCTTTTTATTTTATCTATTTTTTCTTTTTTCTTTTATCATATTCTTTAAAATTTATAAAACATTGTAACAATAAAAATGAGTATTATAAAAGTTGTTTGATATAAAACAACAATCAATAGAACACACTTATGTAGATGCTTGTCTACAGCAATACTGAAAATACATACTTTTTTCAATATAAATTTTAATTAACTCCAAACATACTAACTGTATATTTTAAAATAATATATCACTATTAGTTTTTTAAAAAATGAGCATAAATAGATAAAGTCTTTTTGTTTGTTTGTTTTGTTTTTAGTAGAGCTTAAAATCTTGGCTCCTATTGTGGTATAAACCCAAAATAAGAACAATTTTTAGACATTGGAGTTCACTGTAATAAAGTTGTGCTTCAATGACCTTCACATCACCAAATGATTTTACCTCCATCATAGCTAAGCTGAGAGTTGACAGTTCTGCTGTGCAAAGGAATGAACTGTAGGCATGATTTTTGGATACAGATTTCCTGCTATGGTCAAAGCTATTTGATTTGAGTGATTGTCTTCACTCTCAGCCTGAAGCCTTACATTAATTTAAGAAACGGTGTGTGTATTAAGATGGTCTATCCAGGAAATCATTCACCAACTGTTTCAATGAACAATAGTTCTGCTTGGAGGGTGGCACAGACATTAGGTGAGGGTAAGGTCTGATTCACTGGCTGTGATGATTTTGAAAAGCATTCATCTCAGAGAAAGAATAACTTATAAAGTCCTCTTCTTCAAAATTGATACAATAATTATAAATATGAAGCAAAGCATTCAGTCTTACTCTTTGTTATTCTCTCACAAGCCACTGCCCAAATTAATTGTCTATGTTTCTTTTGGCTGTATAAATAATTTTGAAATATGTAAGCTGTTCTGAAAGCGATAGTATAATGTAAAAACATAAAATAAACAATCCTACTAATAGAGATGCTGAGATAGGAGAAGCATGATTTCAAAACCATTATGTAGTACACTGCAAGACACTGTCATATACAAACAAGCAGAAAGTGTATATGGATTGTACAATATTAGAGTGCCTGGGGGTGGAGCTTCCTCTGGTGTTGTGGGGTTGGCTGTAGAGTTTGTGCCCAAGCCTATTTTTTTCATATGATATATTTTGGTCATATTTTCTTTCTCTCCCAACAACTTCCAGGTCCTCCTCACGCCCTTACTCATCCAACTTTCTGATCTCTTTTCTTTCTCTCTTTCAAAAAGAGATTAAAAAAAATACAGAGTCCAAACAAATATCATTAAAGACAAAAAACAAACAAAACAAAACAAAACAAAACAAAAACCAAAACAAAACGCACACATAAGAAACAAAGAACAACCACAATACGGATTCTGTTTTGTGTTCCCTGGCTTCTCTTGGGAATAGGCCCTGGCTCGGAGTATGGTTGATAAACCCAGTGCCACTCCACTGGAGAAGTGATTTTCCTTTCCTATCATTTGCATATAGCTGCTTGGTTAGGTGTCTATTTCCCTTTGTTTGTACTGGGATTTTATTTGATTTGAACTTGTGCAGATCTTGTATATGCTGCTATCATTTCTGTGAGTTCATGTATACATGAGTTCTGTTGACCAGAGTGCCAGGTGTGGGATCCATCTCATAGAATGGACCGTAAATCCATCAAAGTGGTTGGTTACTCCCATAACATCTGTGCCACTATTACACCGGTATACCTTGCAGACAGATCACTGTTGTAGGTTGTAGAATTTGTAGCCGGGTGATATTGATGATCACTTTTCTCTTCCAGTATTACACAAAGTACTTCCTACCACCCAAACCACTAGTCAGTAGGGGCGAAGCTTCTAATTGGGTATTAGCTTGATTTCTCCATGTTTGTTGATAGAAGTGGTATCTTCAGCAACAGGTTGCTGTTTGGTTATCGTTTGGTTGTGGAGGGTAACCAACAGCCTTGGCAGTAGTCTATGATGTTAAGTAGGGGTAGTCTATAGGACCTTTTTGGTTAGCTCAACAAGATAAAACCTACTCCTGGCATTGGAGGTTTCACTTTGGGGATAAGATATCTATTTGGGGAATTATTTGTAGCAGCTTGTGTTCTCAAGCTAATTATATTAACCCTAAAACCTGTTTGCAGTGTCCTGCACTAGGACTAAATAAAGGAAGCCTGTCCCCATTTGTTTTTTGACTGGCCAATAAAGTTACCAGCAGCCAATGGCTGGGTAGGGAGACAGAGGTGGGACTTTTAGGATTCCTGGGAGGGGCCCAGAGGAGGGAGGAAAAGAAGATTCAGCCCTGACACGAGCATAGGATACAGACTTTGGGGGGAAAGGTGCAGGAGGAGGAGACAGCAACATGTAGGTGCAGGGGAAAGTGGCCCCAGGAGGGCTGCCCGGCAGGATCCAGGGCAGCAAAGACGAACTATTGATTTAGTAAGTATTAACTCAGGAATAGCAGAGGGAAGTGTGTGTTAGTCATGCGGAGTTGAGGAGGGGCTCAGCCTTTGAGCTGTTTAAAGTATTTAAAATATAAGGCAGTGTATGTGTGTTTTTCTTTTGGGAATCCAGAATACTGGGGCAACAGCTAGAAGTGCGGACACCAGCTGGGAAGTATAGAGTGGATTAATTTAATTACTGCTTCAATTATTTCTCTCATATGTGACTTCATTTAAATTCCTTTTATAGGACCAGGTATGGTCCTCCATGCCTTTCATTCCAGCACTTGAGAGGCAAGGCAGGTGGATTCTTATTTCTCATCATCTGCAAATGGACCAGAGACCTTAGTATAGACCTAAAGTTTAACACTGTTAGGGAAGAAAGTAGGGAAAACACTTCCTGTCAGAGGCGTGGACAAGGGCTGGCTGCACAGGACCTCAGCAGTCCAGGAAGCAAATGCAACAATCAGCAAGTAGAATTGAAAAGCTTCAATTCTGAACAGCAAAGCAAACAATTAACTGAGCAAAGACCCAGCCTGCAGAATGGAAAGGAAATCCTTGCTAGCTGTGCGCCTTACAGAGGCTTAGTATCTAGAATATACAAAGAACTAAAAAAGAAGCAGACAATGTCATAGAGCAAGAAGAAAACAAATTATCCAGTCAATAAAATGGGCTCAGGCATGAAAAAGTAGTTCTCAAAAGAGGAACTACAAGTGGCCATAAAGTATAGATGTTCAGTCTCACTAGACATCAGAGAAACGACAACCTAACTGTACTGAGGGTGCATCTCACCTCACTTAGAATGGTAGTCATCAAGAACATAACAAAAAATGATGGCAAGGAAATAAAAAGGAGTCTTTATGTGCTGTTGGTGAGGCTGTAAACTAGCCCAGTTTCTATGGAAACCAGTGTGGAAGTCTCTCAAACACTCTTGGGTATTCACCCAAATGGATCAACATCAATGGATCGTAGAGATGATTGCACATGCATGTTTACTGCAGCTGTATTCACAGATGCTAAGTTATGGAACCAACCCAGGTGCTCAACCACAGAGGAATGGGTAAAGAAAATGTAGTTCAGACAAACAACAGAATTTGTTCTGCCATAAAGAAGGATGCTGTTATGTCATTTGTGAGAAGATTAGTGTGACTGGAGACAATCATACTGAGCAGATCAGGACAGTCTAAAGCATATATTGTATGCTTTCTCTTTTGTAGCATTTGGATTTTATACAGTCACATAAAATCATGCATATAGAAGTGAAACTGTCTAGGGAACAAGGGTTAATGGGAGGGGCAGGATGACAAAAAGTAAGTAAATTAAAAAGAGTACTTTTGAATCTAAATCTCTTTACAGGCTTCTTGTGCCCAAGAAACACCAGCTATAAAGAAAGGCAAGACACTGTTAAGAGTTTCAGAGAAGGGCTGGGCTCACTGCGAATGATATTTATGATATGTAAATCCTTTTATGCAAACTCCCTGCTTATTTTTTGGCCTTTGTTTGACCACTGCTATGATTTCTCTGACTCAGTAAAAACAGAAGGAAACAAAAGACAGCATAACCTGCCAACAGAAATGGCTGCCTTTCTTGCTGTGCATTCTAATACTTGAAAGTGAAGCTCTGATAGATGTGTGAACTGGAGGTGACAGGGTTGAAAGTGGAGATCAAGTGCTAAAGTAGAAATGTACATTGGTCCATTGAAAAGTAGGTGGATTTTGTTTTTGTTTTTTTATTTGAAGTTCCAAATAAAACATCTATTTCTTTTTGCCTTTGGACAAATATGATTAGATAAAAAATAATGGACCATTCACGAGGCGGTGACTTGTATTATTTTAAATAAAACATGGTGGCTTCTTGTCTCACTGGCTGTTCTCTTAGACTTGGATGGTCTTCCCCTTCTTCTAGTCTGTGCAGGTAAAGAGCACTGCTCTACGCAAGTACCCTGGTAAGACGCTGCTTACTAGCACTGACTTCTTTGAATCTTTTAGCTTACCACACAAAACTGTGCTTCTGGGGGCTGGTGAGATGGCTCAGTGGGTAAGAGCAATGACTGCTCTTCGGAAGGTCCTGAGTTCAAATCCCAGCAACCACATGGTGGCTCACAACCACCTGTAATGAAATCTGATGCCCCCCTTCTGGTGTGTTTGAAGACAGCTACAGTGCACTCATTTATAATAATAAATAAATCTTAAAAAAAAAAAACAAACTGTGCTTCTTAGATTTTTGCTTGTGAGCCTAGCCTTTAATGGCTGAGCCATCTCTCCAGCCCCCAAATAGTGTTCTTTACAACAGCTCCATGCACACTAGTTGTGCTGTCTGCTCAATTGCTTCCTTGACTCTGCTCTCTCTGACTGTGTCCCTCTTCCCCTACATAGTCTCTTTGGCTTTATTCTCCTCTGGCTCCAGGTGAAAACACATGGTATTTGGCTTCTCCTTACATCTTACTCCATGTTCTCCTTCCCTTTAGCCTCTTTCCTTCTTCCACAAAGTCCATCTTCTATGAACATATATCCTGTGTGTATGTGTGTGTATATATATGTATATGTTTTAAATATATATATTTAAAACTCTAGAATCTGTATCTGAGAAAGAACATATAATCTTAATAGCAACAGTTTCTGGTATTTATCTATTCTCGAAGTATCCTCTTAGTCATGTCCTTGTGGGTATCTGAGGCTTAGTCTGAAGAGATGTCTTAGAGGACATCATTAGGAAGCAGGTCTCTGGAGTATGCCTTCTCTGTTTAAGGATGGGTACTGGTACTACCAGCCATGGGATGGGGGAAGCCTGTTAGCTCTTCGGGAACCTATCAGTATTATCAACACATATGGGTGACTGCCAAGTGTCAGCACAAAGAACAGAATAACTTTCTTGTTGCAAGTTACTGAAGACCTATGTACCAAAGACGCGGCCCACTTGCCAGCTAAGCCACACAGTCTTTCTGACACCTAAGCAAGTGAGTACCGTTAGGCCTGATTGAGGAAGAGCAAGTATAGGCTTGCAGGCTTCAGCTGGAAAAGTCTTTGCAGCTTCTGACAGGAGCGATGAAAGTCTAGGCTCCCACCGCGTGACTAATCTGTTTGAACAGTTTACAGTGCTCTTCTACAAAGGCTGGGATTTTCCATATAATCGGTTCTGGAGAAATGCTGTTGCCTCAGTTCTACAGCAAAAGCCTCGAGGGCGTGAGTGGATCATTTCACAGATTGTGAAGAGAAAGATGACTTCTGGAAGGAAGGAAGCCTTGGGCCCAATGAGGCACTGCTACTGGATCTATGGATCTCAGTAGCAGGAGGTGTGGCACGGTCAGGCCCACACTGCACCAGAGTGAAACTCAGCCTTGTTCTCCCATCCCAAGCTCTGCCTTTAACTCCGCTTACTGCCTTGTTTCTTTTCTTCTGCCTTTATCTCTCCATAGCTGTTTCTGAATGCTGTTTTCTTTCTACAGGGCAGCGAACATAACCAACAGCATGCTATATACCACTGATAGGTTGATGTTGAGATACATACAGAGATATCTTCCTTACATGCGTTTGGAAAGAATGGAGGGCTTCAAGCATTGGATGACCTTGCTTTCTTTTGCCTTGTAACTTCATTTCATGGCACTCTCGCCTTGAATCAAGAGCCACATTCTCCATGACTCATCCTTCCTGTGGGTTACCACTACTTCCCCTGCATCACAGTTGTCTGCTCATGGATCCATCCTCCCACCCCTGCTGTTTCTCTTTAGAACTGAGTCTGTTTCCCATTCATCTTTGTGGCCCAGGACTGACCTGGAGTAAGCACTTAATAAATGTTCTCTTCAATGTTTATTGTGAAAACATTGGCAATAGAAAAGGAAGTTCAAAATGAGTCTGAGTGGAGAGGTGGGTAAGGTTAATATGTCTTAATTCTATTTCAACCAAACCTTCTGGTGGCAAAGCGTTAACAATACAAAACCAAAATATTCAACAGAAAATGGACATGAAAATCTATGAATTCCAAGAGAATTTACTTTAGCGTAGAGAACCATTTAAAGGAACCAAGCACAAGAGAGACTTAATTATCACCGAGCCCCACAAAATCCCCCAAATTCCTCCAAGGGGATTAAAGTCTGAATTGCCGGAAAAGATTTTGATAACATGTAATAATAGAGCCTTAGACAGAGGCAAAGTCACTGCATACTACAGACTATCAATCAAATTTTCTTTACTGTTCAAGCTGCCAACAAGTAGATAAAGTAACTCATAAACACAGCAATCACTCAGCAAAAGGCAATTTTATCGTTGTCACAATAGGCTCATAACACTTAAGGAAGCCATGTGTTAGAAAAATTAATGTCTTTTGTGGGCTGAAGGGGTTTAAAAAACTCTACATTGTGGGAATGAAACTTTTATTTTTAACACTTGTAGATATTCAGTAGATTAATTTAATAAGTATTTTAGGGCAAAACGTTGACTGGGAACTCCATGGTAGATAATTATGAAAGTCTGTGTCTCCACGGCTTTGTTTCCTGCTTACAGGCATGCTTCACATGGCTTGGATTGTCCTGGAATCGGGAAGCCAGTCTTTGCTACACTCATAAAAGCCTCCAACTACACTCACCATGAGAACTCCTAAGGGACACTTTAACCACAGGAAAATTCCACATTAAATTTCACATTTAAGGTGGAAAACATTTATCAGTATTCCAAAAAAAGTGTCAGATTTTGTTATCTACCCTTCAGGGGAAAACTGTTCCTAATGAGAAAGACCCATGAGGACCAAAATCATTATTAAATATATTCCATATTAAATGGGCATTTCTTTCTCTTGAAAGAAGCCATGGCTCAGACTTCTGTGAGCCACACTGCTTTCAAAGATGACTACATAGAGTCCTTGGCTGTCACTGTTCAGAAATCACAGCAGACAAAGTCTTCTATGCAGTGGCGAGCACTGTGCTCTCAGCTGAAAGGCCAAGCCCACGAAGGCAGCTAACGTGGTGAGGAAAGCAAGAGCCCAAACTACATTCAAATCTTCCCTGCAAACACAGGACTGAACTTAGACAAATATAAAAGGCTGAGTTAAGCGGATGGAGTTTATCTCATTTTGAGCAATTGCAAGCTTAAACCATATCTATTTAAATACTAAGAACAAGGTTCGTTCTTATGATTCTTCTTAAAATCCAGATTCTTTAAGTTTCAGTCTCTCCCTCTCTCCCTCCCCATTCCTCCCCTCCATCCTTCCCTCTCTCCCTCCCTCCTCCCCCTCTCTGGATTGTCTGTCTGTCTGTCTGTCTGCCTGCCTGCCTGCCTGCCTGCCTGTCTGTCTTTCTCTCTGTGTGTGTCTGTCTGTCTGAATCCAGGGCCTCACATATGCATGCTAACCCAGTGCTCTAAAACTGAGCTATCTTTCCAGCCTCTTAACCCAATGCTTTAGGAAGAAAGCTTTTCAATTAGAATTGGATCTGGAAAAAATAAAGTGCAGCCATGTGGAGGACTGTAGGCTCTGAGTTTGCAGAGTTATGTTTTTTGACATCCTGCAGGTAGCCCACTGGATTTTCTTTGTTCACAGCATTTAACAATGTCAGTGAAGCTCTTAACTGAACCACATGTCATCTAAAGTCATCCCAGATTTAAAATTCTCTCTTTCTGCTCACATAGTCACAGTAAGTATTTATCATATGATAGATATTGACTGGATAATAAGGGCGTCTCAGACACGGACATCTGATTTTTAGAAGTGTATACAGCAAACAAGGGAGGAAGATATGTCAGTACAGTATAACTGCAAGACTGAGAAGAGCCAAACATTTCTACTGTTTCTCTTTCCATGGAAATTCCAATGTATAAATTGTTGCTCTTTTTCCTGGTGAAAGTATAACATATTATTAGGTTTTCGAACATTTCATACATGCACATAATGTATTTTGATCCTAACTACTAACTACCCCCCCTCACCGGTCTACCTCTTTCATTGCCTTCTTTCAAGAAAGATTATGATACAGGAAAATGTCAGGTTCTTTTTCCAGTAGCCGTGCATTCTACCTTTAGCACTAATAATCAATTGCTTACACTGGGGTTGGTGATGTGGATCTGTAATCCTAGCTACCTGGGAGGCTGAGGCAGGAGGCCTGCCTGCACTGTAGAACGGGTTCAAGGAAAGACTGTGAATCTTAGTGAGGCCTAGCTTCAAAACGAGAAGAGTAAGAAGACTGCAAACAAAGGCACAACCTGGAGAAAAGGCTTAAGATGAGCTGTGAGCTTCCTCTCCCACCATCTCACCTAAGACTCAGCTCCTGATTGAATCAAGGTGGCTGCCATTACTTCATTGGTTCATGAAACTCAAGAGTGAGAAGGGACTTGATTTCATTTCCTCATGAGAGCATTACTGACTGAAGGCAAAAAACCACCACCACCCGGCAGATATTATGCTTTTAAAATACTAAACAATTTGGATAAGTTTCTAGGTCAAGTATATACTAAATGCATTGCTTTTCTATAAGTCAACAGAATACGACTTTAAAAGAAATACAGTATTTGTCAAATTGATATCATCACTACCTGCCAATTCTGTTGTCTGAATAGTTTGAATGCAACTGATGTACTTACACTGTCAGCTGTAGTCACACACACACATACACACACATACACACACACACACATACACACACACACATACACACACACACACACACACACA
>JADRCD010178843.1:0-17183 GCA_019843815.1 Montemys delectorum
CACACACACACACACACACACACACACACACACACACACACACACACGATAAACAGAATAGTCAAAAGAATCTCTACCAAAACAAAGAAAAGAAAACCTGTGACTAATCAAAGATTGAACACTTCCTATCCACACTCAAGATGAAGGCAGGGTTGCTTTACTCGCTAGCTCTTACTGCATCAATGCGGTATTACAAACCATTCAAGACAAAGGCAGGAAATAGGATATAGAGGTTGGAAAATAGGAAATAAAAATATATCTAAAAGTGCTTCTAGAAAATATAAGGTATAGGATATAAGATAAATACAGAAAAGCCAATTTATTACCTATATATAAGGAATGAGAAAGTGGACAGAAAATTGAATGAAAACACAACAATTTAGAGTAAGTCATTACAAGTGAGATATATGTGCATCTAATGAAACATACATGACTTGGATGCTGAAATCCCGACTGTCATTGAAAGAAATTAAAGCATAAATTGCTCATGCATTAGAGGACTTGATATAGTAACAAACCACATTTTCCTCTCAATTATTGTGTGGGTTGGATATAATTACTGTCAAAATTCCAGCAAAGTTTTGTATAGAATAGGCAAGTTTTTTTTAATATATATACTATAAACAGAAATTCAAAGGAACTAGAAGTAACATATTTGGAAATAAATATGGGACAAAAATCTGTTTGTTTGGATTTAAAGGCTAAATATTTAGCCTTGGTAATCAAGGCTGTATAGAGTTCAGGAAGGTATAGACTTACAGACAAAATAGGGGAATACAGAACACAGAAAATGCAAAATAAAAATAAAAATAAAAGTCTTGGAAGAGTGCAAAAATAAAAATAAGTCTTGGAGAAGAATAAAAGAATCTGGTAGAAATAGAGAGCCCTCTTAGGAAGGGGTGCTAGGGCAATTAGGCTTGTGAAGACAAAGAAAGACAGAGAGAAGAGACAGAAAAAATAAAGAGAAAGAAATAGTGGGACAAAGAAATATAGAGGAAAAAAGATAAAAGACAATTAAAAGACAAAAAATGCAATTTAATAACTTAAAAACATAATTCAAAGTTGACTGTACCCTAGCCAGGAAGCTGCTACTGTAGGCTTCTTACTAAATAGACATGTTATCAAGCTATCTTCTATTTTCTATATCTATCTTATATAATTGTGATACAACCATACATTAGTCCTGCCTTTAACTGTAGCCAGAGAATCTTCCCTCTGCAGTGGTCAGCAGTTAGTGAAAAAAGTCATAACTGATCAAGTGCTGAGCATACCGACTATTGGCAGATCAACTCTAAATGAGGCGTCTTTATCCTGTCTTTCCTTAAAGCTCAGGGAACAACATGGAAGCAGGTGGCTGAGTGGGTGGGGGACAAAGTAAGGACCATGGAATAGAAAGTAGTGCTGTGTCATGTCTTCTGTCATGGTGTGGCTGTCACAGTCCTAAACTCACTGAATCTGTGGTTACCTTCTATAGAGGATCAAGCCAGCACCATCAGCTAACACTCCAGAAATTTAGCACCAACTGGACCATGCAGATTATAAATGAAAAAGGTAGGGGCAGAAAAGAGGCACAGAATGTGTTGGGGATACCTGGGAAAAGGGGGAAGGGGAGAGTTAAGACACATGTAACCAAGATACATCGTTTACGAGTATAAATTTGTCAAAGAAAAAAATAAAGATATTTTGTCTAGAACGCACCATGCTATGGGGGAGGGTGAGATCTGCTAGGAAGGGGACAGAGAATAGAGTGTTGTAAAGGAAGAGAGGGGAGAAGGGAACAGTTAAGATTAAAGGGGGTGAAAGGATAGGAGGGAAGGTAAAGAAGGAAAATGGTGGGGACTAAATAACAACAAAGGCACCTTTTTTCCTGATTGTTTTTATTATTAATTACGTTCCTTATTTACTTTGCATCCCAATTGCAGCTTCCTCTCTCTCTTCCTCCAGGTCACTCCCTCTTTACTTCTCTTCCCCTCATCCACTCCTTTTCCTCAGAAAAGGGGGTGGGTCTCCCATGGATATCAACCAGCCTTGGCATCTCAAGTTGCAGTAAGACTAGGCACAGCTTTTTCTGCTGAGGTTAGACAAAGCAGCGATGGAAACTGATGCAGAAACCCACAGCCAAACATTAACAGGAGCTAGGGCAACCTGAGGTGCCAAGGACACTACAAGGAAACCTACAGAATTAACTAACCTGAGCCCATAGGGGCTCATAGAGACTGAACTGCCAACCAAAGAACGTGCATAGGACAGACTTAGAATCTTTGCACATATGTAAAAAAGGCACTTTGAAAAAGTCATATGGAAACCCAAACTGTAAACGCTTTCTATAATATTCACATACACATGGATAAAAAGAGTTTACATGGAATTACTCTAAAATGGAGCGTTAATACTCCAACTAGGCATCATATTCTAGCAATAAAATCGCTTGTACAGGAAATGGCTACATCCTTTTGAATTGTTGGTCAGTAGGGTCCCATAGACCCTGTGAACAGTACAGACAATTGCCAATGCTCTTGGTTAACTCCAGAAATTGAGTGCAAGACCCTATTGCCTAAGACAACACATACTTGACTTATATGATGTAGAGAAATCTAGATGGCAGTCAACTGGAAGATTCAACCTTGCTGGCCAATATTTATGGTTTTAGAATGTTGTGCCCAATATTGAAGAAGAAAAATGATCTTTCATCTCACCTAACTATGAACACTGCATGTGGCAATAACAATTTGTCAGGCAACATGCAATAAAAGTTTAAATGTTGCAGGGGTAAAACAGCCACTGTCTGATTTAATTTAAGGCTTGCTCCATGGGATAAAACCCAGCCATGATATTGTTAGCAAGGTCAAGACCTACTATTAGATAAGTCATGGGCTCTAGGGGAAAACATTCTGCTAAATGGACACAAGATTAAAATTACTTTTAATAATTTATCACTATATTATACATTAGTATATAGCTCAACCCTTATCAGAGAAGCTTCTTGTTGAAGTAGATGGATTCCAAGCCTGTACCTCACCAGACTTATTCATGTGCATTCTGAATACTGAAATCAGGTCCTCGTTTTTGCATGGTAACCACTTTATGCTGATGAAACATTACCTCCATGTGTCCAGCCCACTAACCTAGTTTTCTGCACAACATGAATCATCCTTTGAAATTATTTTGCTTGCTTATCTTTCGTAAATCCATTATCTCTGTCCCTTTCAGAAAAGAAGCATCATTCTTTGTATTTCCCCACAATTATGTTAACATTGCCAGTAATTTTCCAATGCTAGGAAAAAAAACCAACAAGATGAAGAGATGGATTAGAACAGAGGCAGGGAGGTACAGACAGGCAGTATGCAAGGGAGTTAATCCAGCTTAACTGGTTGACTTAGAAAATACCATGGGCCTGTTTGAGCTCAGCTGTTCTGCTGGCATGCATGAGAGACATACATAAAAGGAACAAGCAGGTGAGATCAGTTTCTACCTTCACAGAGCTTAAGATCCAAGGAGAAGATCACTATATGCCAATCTATCATTTCACTAATAGTAGAACTGCAAATAGGGTTATTCAAAGAATGAGGCTGTAATCTTCTAGGAGAGTCTCTAGCAAGACTTGACCTTCTTGGGGAAGGCTTTACAGAGAATTTGGCATTCCTCAGAGGACCTGAAGGCTGGTATAATGAGTGTGAATAAGGAGTAGAAGGAATAGTACTGTAGAAGGAGGAACAGCATCAGAGTAGCGAGGTGAACCATCTCCAGGTATGACACTCATGAAATGTGTTATCCCCTATGAAGCTTCAGGATCTCACCAGGACCCCTGGCCACAGGAGGGAGCTTGCATCAAGATTATCATTGATTCTGGATTCATTACCCCTCACAGAGTAAACACTGAATGACTCATGAAATTTTATCTGCCCATAGAAGACTTTTAATGTGCATGTTTTATGACACTAATATTAGTGAGTCAGCCAGTGGACAGCCTTTAACATCAATCTCATCCCTCCATTCTTTTAATGAAGTGTGGGAAGTCAGCAGGCTTGGCTTGTTTTTTTTTTTTTTTTGCTTCTCTCAGAATTTTTCATTTGTTTGTGAAAGCATTTCCTGTTTGCTTTGTTCCTTTTCCATCAATTCACTGGGGCATACTTTAACTCTTGCCAAGTGCTCATAGGGAAGTCAGCAGATATGAGTATGGGATGCTAACTTTCAGAAAACAGAAGGCTGATGCTGAACATTCTTCTCTTTAACATCTACAACAAGCCTCCCTCTGCAGCCCTACAAACACACAATGCTGGTCCAACCTTTATGTATTGGATCTGTTATTCTCCATACCTAGTTGGCTTCTCTTTCCACAGACTTGTCTTTAAAATCTACTTAAATTTCATCTGCTTTGGGAAATCATATACCTCTTAGGATTATTTCGATCACAAATGACAGGAACTCTTTATTCTAAGTAGCTTACATTTAAAGAGGAATTTCATGGTCTTGTGTGACTGATTAGTCTTAGAGGATCTTGGCTTTGAGGGTAGCTGTGTTAAGGACACACCAATGTCACCAAACCCAGGTGGGGGGTTATTTTGTTTTTTGTTTTCCTCTGTATTTGATTTCCTTTTCTGCACAAATCCCACTCCCTATAAACTTCTGGACTCACATCATCTAGGGACAGACATACAATTTCTCATAAATCCTTTGAGAGGGTTGTGCACATTCTCATGGCCTGCTTTATACATCATGACTAGCATTGGACTTGATTCTGTCCTCAGAGAATGCAAGGCTCTAATCTAGATGACCAAGGTCACATGAATACTTCTTCACATCAGATATTCCTGCCTCTGCTTTCCTTTGCTGTTGTTGTTTATTTATTTTTGTTTTAGAGACATAATTTTACACTACAGCTTGGGATAGTCACAAACTTCAAACTCAAATTCACAGCAGTCTTTCTGCTCCCTCACTTGAGTGTTTGGACCACATTGGACTCTGGTTCTGCATTTCAGCCCTAGATATACTTAGAACATGGTACTTTCAATCTGGCTAGAAATTAATTCTGACAGATGAGACAGAGCTGGGAATAAGAGTGTGATGTCAGGGATGACAGGCTATGACAAGTCTCCATGTAAAGATGTCAATCAGTAAGCATGAATTTCATGGGACTTACCTCCTCTCCATGTATAACAAGGGGCACAGGCAATTATAGTTTAAGAAAGTGAGTTCTAACCTATATCCACAAAACTGGGTAGCAGTTTCTCAAACAAAATTATAAGGAAAATAACATCACTAATACATTTTTATGTGCAGACAGCTTTGTGAACACTTTACTCTCCACATGGGGTTTAATTCATGTCTTTTCACTATGGGAAGGCACATGCTGCTATAAGAATGAATTCACAGTTCAGTCTCTGAGGCAGTGGTTCTCAAGGTTACTAAAGCTGTGACCTGTTAATGTAGTTCCTCATGTTATGGTGACCCCCCACCATAAAATTCTCTTTGTTGTTATTTCATAACTGTAATTTTGCTACAGTTATGAATTGTAATGTAAGTGTGTATTTTCCTGTGGTTTTAGGCAACCCTATGAAAGGGCCATTTGACCCCTCAAATGGGGTCATGACCTACAGTTTGTGAAACACTGCTCTAGAACATCAAGAGATAGTTATGAGAACTTAAGTTTGAGTCGAGACTTCAAAGCTATATTAGTGGAGCAGACTGGCTGAGAATATACCAGAAAGAGAATATGGGATGGACTAAGGAATAAAAAAGCATGGCCTATTTGAAAACATTACAGAAGAACACTGCAGTGGAATATGAAGAAACAGTCTGACCCATGGACAAGTGCCTGCGATGGTGTGTCCAGATAGGGTTCATTGAGTGTGTTGACTCTGTCTTACATGTAGGTGGCACCGTCCTAGGGGCTGGAGTCTGGACTAGATAAGGAGAGAAAAGCAGAAGCCAGGCGAGCATCTGTGCTCATCTCTTCTGCCTGACTAACACACTGGGCCTCAAGATCCTGCCTCCACGTCCCAGCTCCCTGTCTGACTGTATCCTTACTCACTACAAACTGAAATAAGCCTCTCTTCCCATGACTGTCTTTCCTGAAGTGTATCTGATCACTGAGAGCAGATTTGGCACTAACAGACACGGTGTGGAACAAAACCATGGAGGACTTAGTTTACCTTGGATTTTAGATAAGCTTCGGGGCTTGGTAAAGCCTTGGTGCTCAGTTTGATGTTCATCTTTACTTACAAGAAACAGCTTGGAGCATGGAAAAGGCAACATTAAGGTCTCGCTGCTTACCAAAAAAGAAGCTCGTAAAAGAGACAGATTGAAGATCCATCGTGTAGATCTGCTGAGATTGCTGAGAGAAGAGAGAAGCATGTCTAAGGGATGTCCATGTGTTGAATCCCACAGGACTTGGATCACAACCAGTGTTGAATGGGACACAGCTGAGTGGAGCAGAAGAGATACTGAGGTATCAGGATAAATCCCAAGGTGGTGGTGTTACCTTGGTATGAAGCAAAGATCAAAGGAAAGAAACTAGAGAGATAAAGATTCCATGTAGAGGAACAGAAGGACACAAACAGAACTAGAGAGTCAAAGGTATAACTGTCCATGTGGGGGTGGTGGTGGTAGGTGGTGGTGGTGGTGGTGGTGGTGGTGGTGGTGGTGGTGGTTTTGGTGGGCACTGAACAAACAGAATCAGCACTGAGTGAGCATGAACAGTAGGCAATGAGCAGAAAAAACAAGGGTGGGGACCATGTAGTTTGTTGTCAAGAATAGGGCTTGTTTATGCCTATACCCTTAGCCAGGGAGAATTTCTGGGCATTTTAGTAGGAACCATGTGAGTGAATAAGCATCTTAAGTTGTCTCCTTGGTGAGGAAGCAGATAAAAGATGGATTCAGGCACAGTGAAGGGATGGAGATGAGACTACAAGAGGGAAATCAGTACGGATGCTGAACCAGATGTTCACAGAGATAGAAGGATCTCAAGTTCTATCGTTTAAAGCAGGTAGAGGGTGGATAATGAAATCCAAGTCTAGAGAAGTGTGAATGGCTGTCATCCTAAATATTATGCAGTCCATGAAGAATTAGACAGCTCCCTGAGGGAGTTTACAGTCCGGGGAGGGATAGGGCTGCTTCATTTTAGAAGCTCAAATGAGTCATAGAAGATGAGAGGGGTGTGGAACTTACAGAAGATAGAAGTATAATTCTCTTTGAAGTGCTCCTAGTAAACCTAAGAGGAGGGGAGGGAGAGACAGACAGACAGACAGTCAGACAGACAGACAGACAGACACACACACACACAAAGAGAGAGACAGTGATCAGACAGAGGGACAGAGACAGAGACAGACAGACAGACAGACAGACAGACAGACAGACAGACAGACAGACAGACAGGCAGGCAGGCAGACAGGCAGACAGACAGACAGACAGAGAATAGAAAGAAGTACAAATCAAAATAGCACGCTAGACTATAAACCCAAGCTCTTGTTTCTCTAAAAGAATCTGGTCATGAAACTTCCACTACAACAATCTGCCCTCTGGATGGTCTTGTTCTCTTTGCTGGCAGCCATTAGAGTTAAACACCTTCTGCAAATCATTCTAAGGAGACCCACTGCCCTCTTAGGAGTAGCTAATGATGATTTCTAATGAGATTGGCCTAACCTCTGGTCTCAGAGATCCCCGCTGGTCACCTTGGCCTCTCTTGGTCTCTGATGCCACTCCTTGGTGCCTTTTGTTGGTTTCACTATTATGCATGCTGACAGCTTTCCATCCTGATGACAGCACTGGTGTCCGAACCAATTTCTAGTTAACATAGCAGGCTGGCTCTCCTCAAACTCTGTCCTAGTGTCCTGGGATGCCATCAGATAACACAGGCTGCATTATGTATTATAATTATAATAATGATAATTCTGCCTGAAAGCTGGTCAAGGATCTTTTGCTACTTTCCTCTCGCCACTCTAAATAGCGCCATTTATAACCATGGCAGTGGGGCTGGTGGTTTTGTTAGAAAAGAAGATGTAATTACCCATGATTTTTCTAGAATTCATAGGAAGGAGACATTTCAGAGCAGGGTAGGAGGTCAATTGACAACTCCTCTATGGGCCATAGAATTTTTTTAAACTGTTTTTTTAATGCAATTTTCTCATTGGCCCATAAGACAGGCTGGGAGTGAATTACTGTAACCATCCTGAAGTTGAGGGGATGTCAGAGAGGTCACCTCACATACCTAACAAGCAGCATGTGTGATAAAACATCTCTCCAAGGTCCGAGGTGTTGTTTCTTTGCACTTTGCCATGCTAATAGAAGAAATGTCGTAGGAAGGTGTCAGTGTCAAATTTAACCTTGGGAGACAGCAGTCACTAAAGCATTCCGATGCTGTCAAACTTGCAAAGGATGAAAACTGAGCCAAGAAGGAAGGTACACTATAGTCTAAAGTCTGTGGTTTCAAACCCTGCCTAGGACACTGCTCAGAAGAAGTTCCAGACATGTGTCCATTGAATTGGAGCTGTGACCTGCTGGCCCTACTTCAGTACTTGAAGTTCTAATCCTTTCCAGTTCTTAGTTATCCCCTTTGGTGGGTATTGAACCCAGGGACTCACACATGCCAGGCAAGCTCTTGATCATGGAGTCGCACCTCAGCCCTCTTCAATCTCTAGATTTTAATATTCTATTTTTGTCAGAATGCTTGACATTATTCTTTGAAACTTCTTTATCAAGTATTCAGATCCTGAGTTCATATAGAAGTTGAAAGCCACATTCATGTCAAGCACCAAAATATACATCTAGTCATGATAATTGATATATATGTAAAATGAAAGAGTCAAAACTACTACTGAATTTAGAGAGGGCTTTTTCTTTTTTTCTTTTCTTTCTTTTTTTTCTTTTTTCTAAATGACAACTGTGATTTAAGGAAATTTTCCAGAAACTATAAGGCTTCAAAGAATCAGTGGATTTTAGCAGGTGACAGCATTTAATCTCTGATCTCCATTCTTATTGTTTTCCATTCAGTCTCTGTTCTGAAGAACAGAGACTGAATGGAAAACAATAAGAACCTGGTATTGTAGTTAAATCTAGTTCCTTACTTCAAAATTTTCTTACTTAAGAATTTTCTTGCTTTACCAAAATTTTTCTTCCAAAAATTTCTTACTTTAAAATTTTTATGATTATTATTTATGCCCTGAACTTATTTATAGGCCAAAGTGCAATATAATCTATGAAAACAAATATATTTGTGTGTAGTTCAAGTCTCAACAACGTTTCTAAAGGGAAGTTGGTATCAGAAGAATAGGGAAAACAACCACAAGATAGAAAATGATGTTCACTCTAGGGTCTAGGAGGAAGGCAGACTCTGTAGTTAAGAGTGATTGGTGACCTTCTAGAAGGTCTGGATTTAGTTCCCAGCACCCACATCAGATGGCTCAGAACTACCTGCTACTATTGCTCCAGAATATATGATGCCCTCTTCTGGCCTCTTTAAGCAACTGCATTTATGAACACAGACACATGACATGCACACACAAGCACCTAAGTAAGTAAGTAAGTAAGTAAGTAAGTAAGTAAGTAAGTAAGTAAGTCAATAAAATCAGTGTATGCTGGATCCTATACATATTCCTGCTGGCTATATTTTCAGCTATAGCTTACAAAATTTTGATGCCATTTCATTCTGTTCAATATAAGTTTTAATTTACTTAAGGTAATTTTTGGACTCCTAGGTTCTCTTCACATGTTGTTTAGTTGGCACACATTTGAAAGTGCTGGGGCTATTTCTGCCGATAAATTCAAGTTGGAATGGATAGTACTTATTTCAATTTGTCTGACCTTGCCATGGTTTATTTTATGGCCTGGTCTTTGGCCTCTTTTGTTCATGTTTCTTGGGGTCTTGAGCAGAACGTGAACTCTGCTGCTGTTGCATGAAGCATTTGGCAAATATTGACTGGATCCTGCTGATGGATGCTGTTGTTGGGCGATTCTGTATCCTTATTGACTTTCTGTCTAGTTGTTCTATAAGCTGTTGAGAAAGACCAGGAAAGTTTTCAGCATAATTGTAGATTTATCTATTTCTCCCTTCATTTCTGCTTTTGTCCAGGGAGTTGGGCCATTTTGTTGCTTGGTACATCTGCAATGGATCACTGCATCTGGGTGGATTAATACTTTTATCAATGTGCATTGTCTCTTTTGGTGTCTGGGTAGACAAATACTTTAATCAGTGTGTGTCATTCCTTTCTTTATCTGGTAACTCTGTCATAAAAGTATTCTTTATCTGATATTAATGGAGAATCCTGCTTGCAAGTCATCACTGTTGAAATGATGCATTTTCTACTTCTTACTGTCTATTAGAGTATATGAGCAATGACTTTCTTTTAGCTATGCAACCAGTTCCTGACTCGCAGAGACTGCCTTGGAATCCCATAAAGATCTCTTTTTAAAGCTAGCATAGTCAGTTTATTTTCATTTAGCATATTTGTTAATCTGATATGTTTAATTTTGTTGATATTTTCCTCTTTAGGATGTTTTTAATTTTGTTTCTGTTTTCCTTGCCAAAATTATTTGAACACTTTTTGTCATTTCATATTGATAATTTCTTGTGGGTGTTTCCCTGTTTGTGCATATGCTTGTTTATTATATTTGTATTTATATGTGAGTGTGTGTGTTTATGTGTGTGTATGAGTACATACATGTGTATTTGTATGTGTTTGTGTATATGTGAGTGTGTGTGTTTGTATCTGGTGCTGAGATGAGACGTGGCAATATGCACCAATAGGCAAAAGCCTACAGAGTCATGTATCTGTCTTTTTGACTTATAATTATACTTATTTGGTGGGTTATTTTTTAGTGGTTTCTCTGGGCTCTGCTCCTACATTGTATATGAATGATGTAATGCAGTCTACTTAATGTAGAATTCCACAGCTTATGTTATAAGCTTTACCTTCTTTTCTATCCTTTCTTGTTCATTCTTTAAATCTTTGCTCCACCAAAATGCCATAGATGGAATACCTTAAACCCACAATGTTTTGTTCTCAGCTGCCTCAGGAATGGAAGTCAGGCACAGGGATGAACAGCATGGTTGGGTCCTGGTAAGGGCACCGTCCTTGGCTTGAAGAGGGCTAGTTTTTTTTTTTGCTTGGTTTATTTTGTTATGTTTTTTTTTCTCTTTGCCCTCACGTGTCTCAGAGAGAAAGCAAGTCAGCAATCTCCCTCTCTTCTTGCAAAGATACTAAGCCCATCATGAAGGCATTATTTAAACCCAATTAACTCCAAAGGCCCCATCCCCAGACACCATGGCTTTGTGTGTTTGGACATCAACAGATAAATTAGGAAGGAGACTCTGAAGTCCTTAGAGATTCATTGCTCATGTGGATTGTTCCATGTTCCCAAGTAACTTCACAGAAACACAGACTGAGGAGGCAAAGGCAATGTTTCGATTTCATGGTGTTTTGTGGTCTTTCTCCTCACTGGCCTCTGGTACAGGATCACCTGTTCAGAGTCCTCTGGCTTCCTTCCTTTTGTCCTATGTATCATGCTGCTAACATTATTGCCCCTTTTCTCTTCTTTTCTTTCTTCTTTTTCTTAGCCTTCAACATTATACAACTCCAGTACTCAGCCTACAAAGGTGATTATTCATCGAGAAAGAGGTGCTGGGATCTGGGGTGAGGCTGTGAATATATCTGGATTCAGTCAAGGTTGCCAGTTCCTCTATGGAACCACGAGCTTCTATAGAATTAGCATTGTAAACTATGATACCTACTGCAATAAAATCCACACCATTTTATCTGCCAGCAGCTCAGAGCTAATTAGACACTAATTGAAAGAATTTCTCAATGCCTCATTTCACTGTGTAGGCATGGACAATGCCAGTGCTATTTTGCATGTAAGATTCTGAGGGTGGGAACCACACATCTGAAGCTGTGGGATATGTGTCCAGCTCTAAACACAGATGAGAAGGATGGTTTCAGAGATTACAGAGCCCAGCACTTTCTAGTTGAGAGTGTATGTTACCAGTCATATACCAGGGAACTCAGTGCACTACAAAGAAAGAGTGCTTGCTATTCTGGGGAAGCAGCCACACTGAACATTGCAGAATGGAAGGTGGTTTTAGAGGAAGGCAATCGTGATGTTGTAGTTAATCTTGACTGTCAATTTGATAAGTTTTGGTATTTTCATGGAAACAAACCTGAAAGCATACCTATGAAGTGTTATGTAGATTAGGTTAGCCTCTCTGCATGCCTGTTAGGAATCGTCTAGATCTTGCTTTAAATACAGGCAATAAGTCCCATGGGCAGGAGTCCCCAACTCATACAAAAGAGAAAGTAGATTGAGCATTTATTTGTCTTGGTCTGTTTCCTCACCGTGGATATGCTGTGACCTGCTGCCTCATGCTCCTGCTCCCCTGATTTCCAGGCCATGATGGACTATACCCTCCAAAGCTGAGCCAAAATAAATGCTGCTTGAGAAGCTTTTGTTAGGTTCCTTGTCACAGTGACTAGCTAAGTGAATAATACAGGTAAATTTTCAGCAAAATTAAAACTGGAAGCTGTCAAAGAAGAAAAGAAAAATGAGAAAGCCTGCATGGTAGAGACAGGGTTATTTCAGAATAAGTCTGAGAGGTGGCCCCATAGAAGAGGGGGTGAGAACAAACTTCTCTCAGAGAAGGACTCAGTGTGAGTGTGGTCTGGTTAGGAAGGTCATGGTTCTAGTTAAATAAGGTTGTGCAGGAAGCATAGAGTGCTATTTGTGATGCTGACTCTGGGGAACTGAAGTGTTAGCCACAGGAGAGAGGGACTGCTCAGCAGGTAGGCACAGGAGAACTGACTGCCATACTCTCTCATCTTTCTGCCTTTTTAAAGACTCCCTTTACAATGTAGTGTGACATATCAATGACACTGAGATTTGGGGTGTGAACTACATCTGACGGTCCCACACATCTTGCTGGAGTATGCAGTTTCATCTTCTTCATTGTTCTTCCATGGCTCACAAATCTGCACCCACAGAACCATAGTCTAGAGCTAGCTAAATTAGACTGTCCCATGAGCTTGAGTCTTAGTTCCTTCAGAAGAAAGTATATGAGAATCAAAATCTCAGGACAAAGAGCCTGAGTATGTGGTTTTTATTTTGAAATTTATTTGTTTAATTTTTATAAATGAAAGCACTTTGACCATTCTAACATGGAGCCATCAGGGACAATCACTGGTGTGGGGGAAAAATATTAGAAAGAGGGATGAGTCAGGCAGGATGGAGCAAGCAAATAAATCTTAGCAAGAAGATTGGTGGCTTGAGGCTAGCTTGGGGTACACAGAAAGACTGGCTCAAAGAGAAGAGGTTATGAACTTGGGGCTAGCCTGGGGTACACAGAGAGATGGGCTCAGAGAGAGGAGAGGCTGAGAGGTAAGGAGAAAGGGTGAAGGGAAAGAAAGGAAGAGAGAAGAGTGAAGGAGGGAGAGAGGAAAGGGAGGAAAGAAGGAAGGAGAAGAGAGGAGACAAAGGGAGAGGACAGAAGAAAGGAGAGTGGTGTAGACAGAATAGAAACAGAGGAGAGGAGAGAAAAGAAGTGAGAGTGAAAGGGAGGAGGAGGAATGTGGCAAAGGGGAGGACAGAAGAGGAAAGGAGAGGGGAAGGTGGAGGAGTGTGGAAGGGAGAAAAGGGGGAAGCAGGGGTGGGGAAGGACACAAGGGGCAGAGTCTTCTGATTTTATAGCACTTACAGCTGGAGCTGACTGGCAGGAATGACCTCACTAGGATCCCAGAGCCTGTGACTGTGAGCAGAAGCTCCCAAGTGCAACTTTGGAGGTGTGTGTTGTGTTTATGATCTTCAGCATCACATTCATCATTGACTGCTGTCAATTCCACACACATTACACCCGAGAAGACTATTTGGGGAGATTGAACACAGGCCCTTTGGAAGAGCAACCAGTACTCTTAGCCTCCGAGCCATCCCTCCAGCCACTGATCTACTTTTCTGTCTTTTGTGTTTATTGAATGATTATTTTATACACTCATGGAGCAGAGCACACAGCTAAAGTGTATGATGACATCACATCTCCCATACACATGCAAGGGCTGAACCCTGAGTCAGAACACAGAATGATGCACTGCAGAAGGCCTCTGTGGCTTGCTGGGACTCACATTAGTCTATGGCTGGAATTCATCAAGTATCGAGGGCAACACAAATTTCAGCATGACTACGGTGCCTGCAGTGTTATGGGTTCATATTACGCATGCTACACAAATCTGTGTACTGTGGTAAAGTTAGAGGAGCTAGGAAACTCATCTCCTGAGAGAAAGTATGAGAAATATCCAGTTTGTTGAACTTTCCTTTGGAAGGTGAACAATGCAGGGCTACATTTCTATGATTAACATAATGTTCTAGGTTTTTGTTCCCTCCCTGCGGCTGTCACAAAGCACTGGTTAAAAAACAGTTCAAGGAACCAAAGAATTTATTCAGCTTGTAATTCCAGACTACGATCCATCATTGAAGAAATTCAGAGAGGCTTGATTGCTGTTCTTCACAGTACCACCTCTCAGCCAGGAACTCACTTCACAGCCAAGAAGTACAGCAGAATCCAAACAGGATGCTTTCTGGTCTGCTCACAGGCTCATGCTTAGCTTGCCTAGTAGCATATGCCACCCATAATGGACTCGGCCCTCTACATCAATGAACAATCAAAAGAACCTTATAGGACATAACCCATAGGTAAATTTGATCCAGGCAGTCCTTCAATTTAGACTCCTTTCTCATGTGACTCTGGGCTGTGTCAGGTTGACTTAAATCTAAGTAGAACACCAAAGAATGAGCAGTAGATACTTGGTACCATGTTTATGCCAAAGAATAAATACAGAATGTGCAAGAGAGGAGAAGACCTGGACTCCACCATTAACTTGGCTTTTGGAGCAGGTAAGATTCATAATGGTAAAAATGTTGTTAAAGTCAGAGTTTAACTATAAGGCAATTCTCACTTCTATCAACAAAGACCCACTCTAATTTGTTTCTTCAAGCCAAGAAGAGCAGTCTACCTGAAGCAGAACCTGGTAATGTTGGAAGGGAGATCATGAAGACATAGAAAGAAGATTTAGAAAATGCTCACTGGAATTGACCTCTGACTTTGGAAATGGTCATCAGTAGCTAAAAAGCTGTAACAGGGACTCGCTATCTTCCTGCACTGAGTAGACCAAAATATGGGCTGGAGTTCCAACAGGAGTGGGACATTTTATATTCAAATCATGACATAGGTTAAAAATCCAAATACACAGTGCAGATGGGACATGTGTCACTGCTTGGCTCCAGGACTTTTTTTTTTTTTTTGTTTTTTTTTTTTTTTTTGGCAGAGATAGGAAGATGACTCAGGGCTAAGCATGTATAGGTGGGCCAGGGTTTATTAACACCCTGGTAGGAACTCAAGGATGTGTCCCTTGTGCTCTAAATGAAACCCATGGAACTCCACAGACCATAGGCCCAAAGCACCCAGCATCCCTACCTAAAGCCCAAGCTGTCAATCACAGGGCCATCTGAGTGGCAGCAATACTCAAACTAAGGCACCTGAATCTTCCTGATTGCATCTATGCGCTGTTCTGGTTAGTTTCAAGGAAATTCAGAAAGAGACAGCCACAATGTTAAAAGAATACAAGCTCCCTTGACTTTTGGCCTTCACTTTTGAGGATTCTGAAGACTGGGGAAGCCTCTATAAGTGGTGTGTTCCTGATATCCATTAGGGTCACCACAATACATCTTATGAGTGACTTTAGAAAAACACAAAATGTTGACTACTGTGGGTTTAATATTCTCTGTGTTTATGTGTTTGTATGTGGGTTTTTCACACATGAATAAGAATGTGCATGCATGTGTATGTACAGGTTCACATGCATGTGTATGAGCATATGTGTGAAGGGCCATACGACAGACTGAATGTTGTTTCTCAGTGCTGCTGGGTTTTTTATTTTTTTAGAACAAGTAGGGTAGAGTGGTTGTCCAACCAGCCCCAAGGATCCACCCATGTCAGCCTCGTTAGCATCAGGGTAATTAAGACACATCACCCACCATTTCTGCTCTTTAGGTTTTTTTTCCCCTCACAGGGGTTCACACAGGCTTTAGAAATAAAACTCAGAACCTCATGGTTGTACAGCAACCAAGCTAGCAACCAAGCTATCTCCCCCATCTCAGCACTTCGAGTTTCTAAAAGAGCGCCTTTGGAGGCTGCTAGGAAAAATGTGAAGTAAAAGAATTAGTGCAAGGAGGGAAATCAATAGAAACAAGACAATTGAGGAGAACTTATGGAGTGTGTCCCCTTACCTGCTACAGCACCTCCTGACTACGTGGTATTATTCCAAGCTTGCTCCCCTACTGCCCCCCCCCCCGAGAGTAATGGTGACACCTACAGTATCAGAGACATAGGTTTGGTCCCTGATAGGCACTAGAGATGCTCAAATAAGAAGCAAGGACCCAGGGAGATGACTCAGTGGGCAAGAGTGCTTGCTGTACTAGCAAAAGGACCTCAATTCAAATCCTATCATCCATATGAAAAGTGGAACCTGTCAGCAATCCCAGAGCTGTGTGAGGAGGAGACAGGAGGATTGCTGCCCTCACTGGCTGCCAGCCTAGCTCTAGGTTCAGTGAGAGACCTGTCTTCAGGGAATGAGGCATAGAGTGATTGAGTGGTCCTCCTCTGACCTTCTTGTGCACACGTGGGCCATAATTATCCTCACACACATATATGTTCACCACCCATATTAACTGCGCACACACACACACACACACACACACACACACACACACACACACAAGCAAAAAAAGGTAGGAACTAGACAATGAGCTGGCCAAACAACTGACTCACAAGGTTTCTCTCTGTATGGAAATATAGGCACTGTACCTGTTACACAACCTGCCTATAATAATTGCTTGTTAAATCTGAATGGGACCACTTCTCTAGAAACAACAGTGAACACAGCACTGTCTTGGTGAGCATCTTTGAAAATCCCTGACATGCATGGGAGCAGGGATCCTGACCAAGGCCAGTCCCCTGAACTTGAAGGCAGCTTTGTAGAACTTCAGTGGGATGTGAATGAAAAATCTACAATAGGAAAAAGGACTCATTCCTCAGAGCACTGAAAACAGAACTGAGAAATAACACTGCTGTGGACAAAGAGGAGGGTGGATGGTGATTAGATGCTGCTGCTGCTGCTGCTGCTGCTGCTGCTGCTGCTGCTGCTGCTGCT